>BQNB010087045.1:5274-28023 GCA_026074375.1 Tanacetum coccineum
CTAAACCTTCATAGTTAAAAAAAGAATTTTTTGGCGGGAAAACTTGAATAAAATTTAACTTTTATAGTAAACCCTAAACCTAAACCCAAAATCCTAAACCCTAAACCCTAAACCTGTAGGTCCAGCCCTAGATAGATCTTTACACCTGTTATGGTTGTAGTGCACTTATGTAATCACAAGTAACTCTATGAGAGACTCTAACAATGAAGGTATTGTTTATGCGGAAAATAAACAACAGAGTTAAAGAATTACTAAGAACAATGATCCTCTATTGATCTTTTCTATTGATAATGAAACGTGTTTTTGCTAATCAATCAACTAGTTAGTTACATTCATCCAACCCGTAGGTTTCTTAAATACCCACGAAACCCTAACAAAAAGCTAAAGTGATAAGTGTTATCACTTCCTAGGATATCTCATACATATCCCTATTACTAACTAACTTTACTAACAACCCGGAGTAAATATAATACTACCAGGTCTAATATTGTTCTACCAGCAGGAATGACTTTTGTACTGCCAGTACTAACTATACTATTATCCTTACCAGTAGGAACTACATACCTACTAGTAGCAACTATCTATTACAAAATTCCTAACAATCCTCCCCTAAACTTGAATTTGACATAGTTAACTTCAAGTTTCTAGATAGATCGTCCCTTGTTAATGTCAGAGGATTGAACAGTAACATCTTGAAACAGCTCCAAAACAACCTTCATAAACATGGAATCAGCAACAAGTAGAAGCACCACAGCTACATGAATGGGTTTGATGAGCCTTTACCAAGTAGCCATTCACTCTTGGGCTAGTCAGTCCATTGGCACCCAGAAAGGGTTAAATCCATGGAGGACCGAAACCATTTTCCACTTTCAGAACATGAATCATAGTAAGTGGAAGAACTATATGACTTTTGGCAATTCATTACAGCCATAAACGGATTTGATTTGTCTTTACCTATAGCCGTTTGCTCAGGACTAGCCACTTTTGATTTCAAGAATATTGCAAGTGATAACCATCCAGTTTTGGGTAACCTGGCAACCATTAACGGATTTTAGAAGCCTTTACCACATAGCCGTTTGCTTGTGGGCTAGACAATCCTTGGGACCCAGAAAGGTTTACTCCCATGGTGGATTGCAAACCATCTCAACTCATTGGTACGTGAAACATCAGTCAGTTGAGAGACCCTATGATTTTAAGCAAATCATTAAAGCTATATCAATTCATTCTGGTCATAGACCTGGGAATTGAAACCATACCTCAATTGATTCTAGCCTGATGGCCTGGTAATTGAGAACCAAAATTCAATTAATTCTAGCCATAAAGGCCTGGCAATTGAGAGCCATAGAGTGTTGCACCAAAAAAAAATTCCTTTAAAGATTGTGCCATAAAACCAGTTTATCAAATTTGATCACTGAAATACAAAGATGAGCCTGAAAACCAAGTTGCTTATCTGCAGTTTAAAAACCAAGTGATCCAGTCCCAAAAGAGTATACCAAAAACCAAGATTTTCCAAGAAGCAAAAACCATTTACAACAAGCTTCACAAAAGATAGATGAAAACCAAAAGACTAAACATAACATAACAAAAGATAGAGTATATACAAGAGAGTGACAAGATACCATTATCATGCAGAAGGAATACTAGCAGCAACCTGATTCTTGATGAACTGAATCAGCTGCTCAGCATATGTCATGTCATTTCCAATCCTAGAAAGAGGATAAGGAGTGTCTGCAAATATATACAGAATCTTGCCAGAAATTGTCTCCAACACATGAACACTTGAAAATGGAAATAACCTCCAACTCCTGATAACCCATTGTTGTTGATCTGTCTAAACACCAGCACTAGTACCACCTTCATGAGATTCAAACAAAACTTGTAGATCACCCCATAGGATCATACCAGAACCAGCTAGAGGATGCTCTTCATAGTACTGAACTACCATTCCATAGAGCTTAAACAAATCTTTCCTATCTACCAAATGAAGAATTTCCCTGAGATGAGTAAAGTACTTGGAAGACTTATCCATGAAGTACAAAGCATTGACATCTCCCAGTCCAGTAGGTACCACCTCCCAAGCAGCAAATGCAGGCCAAAGAATAGGAGGGTCATCATCATCATTAGAGTCATCAGAATTATCAGAGAGAACTCTAATGAAGGACCTATCATCAGCAGTCAAATCCAACTCAGTAGAGGACTTTTTCCTGGCACCAAGAGACTTTCTCCTGGTACCATAGGAATGGGTTCTTGGCTCATCAGATGGAACAGTAGGTTGTGAAGAAAATTCAGATGGTTGTTTAGTAGCAGCAGGTGAAACTTCAGCAGATGGTTGTTGTGATTCATCAGGAACAGAAGACTTTGGAGCTTCAGTTGGTTTGGACTTCTTTGAACTAGCTTGTTCCAAATCTGCACCAGGTCTTTTAAGAGACCTCCTAATGTTTTGAGATTTTAATTCTGCAACAGCTGCTCTGATTTTGTCAAACTCAGTTTTGAGTTGATCATCAGAAAATGACTTCACATGCTTCACGGTCCATCCTGTAGTATAAATGGTGGAGCTTTGATTCTTCACAAAAGTTCTCATATAAGTCTTTTGTTGTGCATAGGTCATATGCTTATTCCTTTTGTCCTGAAACCTCTGTGCAGCAAAATCTCTTCTTCTTTTAGCAATCAGAGCTACCATTCTTTCAGCAAAGTTATCTTCATTGACATCAGGACCCAAAAGATCAGCAGTAAGTCCTTGATTGGCATGAACTTGACCCATTATGTCAGTCCAATCAGAATCTGTATAGTATTTTGCTGAATTCAGCACATCCTGTTGTCTTTTCTTCTGCATCTCTTCTCTCTCTCTTTCCAACTCATCCTGCTCTTCTTCATACATTTTCCTAGCAGCTTCTTCACCTAACCTATCTTCCTCTCTTTGCCGAAATGTTCTTTCTCTGACTGGAGGGTCTTCTTCCAACAAAGGAGATTTACCCTTGTTGGAAGGATCAGCAGAAGGACCAGTAGTAGCACCAGCAGGAACATCAGAACCACCAGCAAACTCATCAGAAGGAATAGATGAACTAGGTGAAATATCAGCTTCATGAGAACCACCAGTAGGAACAGCTGAAGCAGCAGCAGCTGTAGCAGCTGCCTTAGCCAGCTTGATAAGAGGATCCACATCTGGCTCAGCATCCTCTTCCTTGTCAGAATCAGTCATCACAAACTTCCTTTTTCTACCTTTGAGTTTATCCTCCAACAATTTTACCTTCTTAACCAGCTTTCCTACTACCTCCTTGAACAGCAGCTTGTGTGCTGTAAGTTCAGATTCTTGAGTATTCACTTTCTGCACAAGAGTGGACACTAGAGACGACAAAGCTGTTAGTTTATCAAGGTCCTCAGCACCTCCTGAGGTTGTACCTTCAGGTGGAGCTTGAGTGGACCTAGGAGGTGAGGTATGAAAAGAACCTCCCATTTAGGGTCTGAAGAGGGACCCTGCTCATTCACTGGAGCACTAGAAGTAGTAGTCGTTGGTCTGGGTGGTGTGAATTCATGATCATGAGAGTGATCAGGTTCAGTGATAGTCTCAAGGACAGTCTGAGGGTTAGATGGTGCATCTTCCCCTGAACTTTCACCTGCAATAGCAGCTTGAGCAGGGAGAAGCATTGTACCCAAAAGTGGCATGTGGTCCCCTTGAAAATTTAACCTCATGTTAGCAAACATTTTGCTTGTCAGTTTAAAGGCATGATATTGTTTGGTATTCCTAGGTTCAATTTCCAATATCATTTGAAGAAACCTAGGAAACATCAAAAACTTTTTAGGATTGTTGATGTTGTTAACCATCCCTTTGAAAATATAGCTTGACTAATTATACCTCCTCCCCTCAGTTAAACAAATAAGAGCAATGGCCACTTGGCTTCCAAATTGATCCCAGCTACCTGATTTGGAACTGAGATAATGCAAGATAGTGTGAACTAAGAACCTCCATTGAGGTGAGAATTTGTTTTTGTGGAAGGTCAGCTTGCCATCAGTGAGGTATCCAAGATTGTCCATACCTAAGTATATGTCAGCTATGGGCAAGTCCTCAACACCATCCTCATCATCTAATTGAAGTTGGTTCCTAACTAATGATTCAGTTATAGTATAGGGAGTCCTATTAATGATGGCTAATATAGCTGGAGGGCCTTCCTCAGAAGCTCTAAGAGAGGCCGTGGACCAGAACTGTTTGACCAACGAGTCATAGATGATGGGGTCTTGGGTAATAGCATACCTTATGTGCGAAAAATTAACGACTAAATAATTAAACAAATAAGCACTAAACAATAACGGGAATTAAAGAAAATGTGACAATTAAAACCTAAATTATCAAAAATTAAACCTAGATTTATCCTAATTTTCTAACTTATAAGAAAAGCTAAGGAAATTCTAAACCAAGAGTGCTTAAAGTTAAAAACGAAGAAAACGAGGGCGGGAATCAAATCCCGTTCTTTAAAAAATGAAATTCTTAAATTTTAACCCTACGAAAGTAAATTTGAATTCTATAAGACCTAAATGACAAAAGAAAATTTTCAGAAAAAGAATTTTATTTTTTTTTGATTTTTTTTTCTATTTTTTTATGATTTTTAAAGTTTTTTTAATAAAAATAAATGATTAAAAATACTAAACGTTGAGTTAAAAATCTAAGAAAATTACTAAAAGTAGCTTATGATAAACAGAATTAAGGAAAAATATAAAATCCTAAAGAGCTAAACTCAATAAGCCGGGAAAAATCATATAAGCACTCGAAGTGCTTTTTATAACTAAGACTCAAAAAGGTGGTAAAAGAATTAAAAACGCACCTTAGGACGTAAAAGTCCCAAGGGCGCAGTGGTGAGTGTGTGTGGTGTTGAGTGTTATAAAAGGTTGAGGAGGGTTGAGGACAGGGGTTCGAGCCTTGCTCACCCCTGACTTCCCCTCTTCCCTTTTTTTATTTTTGCAAAAAATCTAAAAGGCAAAATTATAAAACAGCTTATAATAAGCTACTTTTGTGAAAACAACTTTTTTGGAAGTCACTAAATAAGCTGAATAGAACTTATTATTAAAACAGACAATACTTTAACTCTTTTTAAACTTTATTAAAACTCAAAGAACAAAATAAGCTTGGAATAAGCTCAAACTTAATAAAATAAGCTATACTACCCTACAACTAACTTAATAAGTATATTTAACTAGAATTAAGCAAAAATAATAAGCTGTAAGCTGAAAAAGCACTAATAAGCACATTAAGGAAAATAGAGTTCAAAACAGACAAACAAGTACTTTTGAGCTTATTTTTAGATAAGCTAATGGATCCTTATGGACTTTTGGCTTATACTATCTTAAAGTATGACCAGTAAGCTTTCTAAATCTACTTTTAAAAAGTATTTTGAAATCTAAATAAGCAATGAAAAAGCTATTTGAAAAAGACTGTTTAAGCAGATTACACTAATTTTGGTTTTCTATGAAAAGACAAAAGACCAATTTACATCCCTAAAACAGATAAGCAAATAAGTTTTCTAAACTAAAATAAGCCCTAACAGATCTACTCTAACCTATAAACTGCTTGAATGCTTAATTTCAAAGGCTAATTCCTAACTCTACTAGCTTATTTTTAAGCATGAAAATGGTTTTTTTGCCTATTTTTCATATTGATGTAATTGACACAAATATGACTAAAACACAAAACTACAAATGCAAACCTCTAAAACTTGTATAATACATCAAATTAAAGCCAAAACAAGAGTAAAAACACCAGCTAAAACAACTTGAAACAAATTAAAGCATAAGATGCAATGATCCTGAGCTTATTAAACTCAAATTCAAACAAGTAACTCTCTAACTAAAGATTTAAAACTTACCAATTGGTGTCGTATTATCAAGGTACGGCTCATCCAAAAGAAATACAAACTATAAAGTGGGTATATAGAGAGGGTCGTTTCAAGAACTACGACCCGAAAGGAGAAATAAGCTTCGCGCTAATCCTACCCTCCGCTCACCCTTGATTGTCATTGCCTTTTTGGGAGCTGACCGTGAAGTATTCTAGACTATTTGGGTTCAAGTCGTCTAGTTTTAGTCTGTCCGTTTAAAATAGATTGGATAAACTAAAAAAGCCAAAAATACTCTTCTTGTTCTCTATTTTAGTGCATGCGCACTCGTTCTCAGGCTCGTCGTTTACGTCAACAACAACTACATCAACAACAAGTTCTTCCAAATCTTGTTGGACTTCCCATAGTACCGATGGCTGATAATCGTACTATGGCAGAATTGCTCCAGGCTCCCACCGAGGTATTACTAGGAACCAATTGTTTTTTTCCCTGAAATTGAAGCACCCCCACAAATTTTGGAGATCAAGCATGGTTCTAACCTTCTTGTCCAGAACAAGCAGTTCTTCGGAACATGACAAAGAATGGACCCACAGCCCCACAATCCGTTACTTCAATAAAATCACCTCTACTTTGAGATAATCCTAATGTCCCCGACACATCAATTTAATTGTAGCTTATTCCTTCTCTCTCAGAGGGGCACGCCCAGGATATGCATTTGAAAAAGAACCCCCACGTTCAATTCAGACATGGACGACCTCGTTGCTAAATTCAACAACCAGTTTTTTCCCACTTCTAAAACGACAAATCTTTGAAACCGAAATTACCAATTTCAAACAAAGATTGATGAGTCCGTTTTAGTGAAGCTTGATCGATTACAAAGATCTTCTCCCGAGCATGTCCACATCATGGATTCTCGAGGCTTCACCAACTGATACATTTTTAACAATGCCTTAAATTGATGAAAATGATCAATCTCTTTGAACTCCGCCGCAGGTGGCAACTTTTTGGACAAAAGGCCCGCTGATTGCTCAAGCATCATCGAAAGCAAGTCCAAAGTTCGTAACTCCCGAAGCAAAGCAATTGTTGCTAAAGTGAGTACAAACGCTTCCACCTCCGGAGTATCTCCCGATATTGCTGAATTGAAAGACATGGTTAAAGCTCTACTTCTCGACAAGCAGACATCTCCAGTTCCCAGCTCCTGCTCCCATAAAAGGCGGTTGAGCAAAGTTTGTGTTACCACATGCGTGGCCCCACCAGTCATATCATTTTATGTTGTAGTAATTGTCCCGGCTACCATGGCAACAAATTACCGAGATATAACCATCCAGATAGCGTCTAACGCAAGCCTGCCCGCAGCGAAATTTCAACCAAGGAAATTCCGGTTACCGCCGCCACCATGCAAACCAAATCAGAACCACACGACGTTTTCCCTCCCATAGCAACACAACAACCACAACAATCAAAAATCGTTTTATTGTATGTTGGAACCAAAACCAAAACCGTGGGAATAGCTATAACCAGGGTCAAATCCAACGACCCCAGGTTCAACAACATGCCCCAATGTATCAACCCCCGGTTAATCAACACCCAGCTTACCAAGCTCCAGCTCATCAAGCTCCGGGTGTGTCAAAAACTGATTTTGGAAATCTATTCCAATGCTAATGATGCTGTTATGCAAAACAACAAAACAAATGACCAACATAACCGACTGCTCACCAAAATCGTGAATTCGCAACAAGCTTCTACTGCAAGTTCAGGGTTCTCTTCCTATTAACAACACCGTTGCTAACCCCGAAGGGAGAATATGAAAGCAATACCACCAGAAGCAGTGTTTACATATGAAGGTCACCTCAAATTCCACCTCCGTGGTGGAAGTTGAAAACGAGGTGACAAAGGTCAAGGACTTTTCCTAACGAAAGTTACTCAACCAACGACCTCCAACCTCTGATAGTCCAAGTTATGATGAACCAGTTGTCATGCCTAGAGCCAAAAACGACTTTACCATATCCATCTAGGGTAAACAAGGAAAAAGTCCGCGAAAAGGACGACCTTTTAGCTTTGAAATTTATGGAAATTTTTCGGAATCTCCACTTCGAGCTAAGCTTCGTCGATGTTTCTCCTGCACATCCTAATTTGCATACCGCTGTTAGAAAAGCTTTTGAATAACAAAGACAAGATCATGGAAACTTAAAACCAAAACACCGGTTAATGAAAATGCTCAATCAGTCATCCTAACGACATTTCCCGAAAAATTCGGAGACCCGGTAGATTCTGATACCCAATGAGTGATTTCCAGAGTTTAGATGAAAGGCTTTAGCCCTGGGCCGATCTCGTTGCAAAGCATCAATCTAATGCCAGTCTCTCCGTTTTTGAAACGCTTAATCTCCAGGACTAATGAACCAAAACTAGGATGATAACTCGAGTTACCGACCGATTTTCAACTGTCCACTCCCACCGTGCATAGCCCGAAAATGTTTGTGAAGGTTGGAACCCTTCTACTTTCCCTCCGATTTTGTGGTAGTAACTATGATAGCCGACCCTAGAGTCCCCGTTTAATTTTAGGAAGACCTTTTTAAAACGGCAAGAGCCTGATCGATGTTCACCGTGAAGAAATGACCCTTAATACATGATGCAAATCCCGTGACTTTTCAAAGTAGGTGTACAAAAAATTTCTCCTACAATCATGGAAATCAGTTAACAAGGTCGACTTTAAAGATATAGCTTGTGAGGAATATTCTCAGAGATTTTAGGTTTCTCAGAATAAACAGCAAATGAAATTTCCACTCCTTATTTTGACACCATTGTTGATACCACTTCTCCCGAACCCTCACTCCATTCGAGTAGGATTTCATTCTGAAAAATCGGAGGCAACTTTCTGATACTTCGTATAAATCAGGAATTGATGATGCCGAATGTGATCTTGAGAAGGACATTCTTCTCCTCGAAGCTATCCTAAATAGTGAGCCTTTATCACCACTTCCCAACCATGCAAATTATTTCCTGAAGGGGGGTGGGGGGTAGAAAAGAACATAAATTTGGTAAGCCAAAACCAATGAAACATCATTGATGAACCTTCCAGGTCGAGCTCAAGACCTTAGCCTCCCCACCACGAAATAAGCATATTTGGAGGTAACAAACAAGTTACCAGTCATCATTTGCTTAAAGGATTTGAGTGTCGGGGAGTAAAGCCGCTCTCATAAGTGTTTTGCAGTCCCACAAGCGAGCCATCGCTTGGAAACTCTCCGATATCAAGGGTATTAACCCGGAATTTTGTACTCACAAAATTCTAATGGAAGAGGACTACACACCAGTGGTCCAACATCAGAGACGGGTAAACCCAAAAATCCACGATGTCATAAAAAAGGAAGTGAAACATCTTAAACGCTGGATTAATCTAACCCTATCTCGTTAGTCCCTGGTAAGCCCGTACACTGTGTTACCAAAGAAAGGTGTTATAAACCGTAGTGAGATGAGAAAATGAGGTTGATCCCAACTCGTTTGGGTACGGGAATGGCGGGTATATCATTGACTACACGAAAGTTGAATGAAGCCGACCCGAAAGGACCATTTTCCACTACATTCATGGGGCCAAGAATGCTCGAGGATGCTTGCGGAAACGAATACTAATTGTTTTTCCGATGGTTTATCCTCGTATTTTTGCAAATATCCATCTGACCCAAATATCAGGAAAATACAACATTAATTGCCCATAGATCGTAACTTTAGCCTACCGCACGCATGCCCTTTGGCCTCTGCAATGCACCAGGCACATTCCCCGAGATGTATGATGGCAATACCTTCCACGACATGATCGAAAAAAACGATGAAGTGTTTATAGATGACTTTCGTTTTTTGGAAGTTCTTTTCACCACATGCCTGACCCATTGGAAAGATGTTTTATAATCTTAAGCGGTGTGAAGAAACACAAAACGACCAATTTAGCTCTAAAACTGGGAAGAAAAGCCATTTCATGGTTAAGGAAGCATATTGTTCTTGGACATAAAATCTCCAAGTCGGGAATTGAGGGGAATGTTGATCGCGCTAAGATATGACGTTATCGCAAGCTCCCTCCACACCGATCAACTGTAAAAGGCATTCCGTAGTTTCCTGGCATGCCGGTTTATAGAAGAATTCATACCAGAATTTTCTCAAAAATAGCCCGTCCCATGACCCCTTTTGCTTAAAAAAGAGACATCCCGTTTATTTTCTCCAAAGAGTTTATTGAAGCATTTAAACACTCTCAAGAGAATCTAACCGAGGCTCCAATCCTGATTGCCCCAGACTGGATGAACCATTTGAACCTTAAGGTGCATTCAAAGCGAATCGCCTTAGGAGGTGCAGTCCCTTGGGCAACGTCATGAGAAACACTTCAAGCCTATACATTATGCAAGTAAAAACAAAGATGAGGCGGAATCACGTTACACCCATCGACAGAGAAAAAATGTTAGCCGTGGTGTACGCATTCGAAAAATCCGATCTTAACCAACTTGTCATGAACAAACACTGTGTATACGGATCATCCGCCCTCAATTATCTCTTTGCTAAGAAAGATTCTAAGGCGAGATTGCTCCGATGGGTTCTGCCCTTCATAGAGTTCGACTTTGATTTGTGTGACACAAAAGGAGCAGAGAACCTAGCGGCAGAACATCTACAAACACGATTAGAGACCCTCGACAGAATAAGCTCGATCCAAGGAGATAAAGAAAAAGATTCCTCTTGAAACTCTTAGTATCGAAATGCTTCTCATGATGCTAGTTACCCAAGGTTAGCTGACATCGCAAACTACCATGCGGGAAATTTGTGATCAAGGATGTCAACCAGCAGTAAGAGAAATTCCATACAAAGACCGTGAAGCATATATTTGGGAAGACCCCTTTCTTTCAGTTTAAAAAATCTGTGCGATCAAGTTTTTCGACGTTGTGTTTTTTGGCAAAGATGCCCATGACATCCTCACGGCTTGCCACAAATGACCCACCGGAGGAGCATCACGGTGCTAACAACACAGCAAGAAAAAGTCTACGATTCGATTCATTAGGCCCACAATCAACAAAGATGCCATGAGTGTTTAAACACAGCAACTCGAACCAGCGTCAAGGAAATATTTATCCCACAACGGGATGAGAGCCACAAAAATCCCATCCAAGTTTGTGAAATCTTACGTCTGGGCGCATTGACTTCATGGTACCATTCCCATCATCCCAAAGGCAACAAATTCATCCTCGTGGCCGTTGACTTATTTTATCAAAATGGGTTGAAGCAAAAGGCTCCCCACACAATGACCCCGAGTTGTTTGTAAATTTCTTAAAATCTCTCTTCGCAAGATTGGTGCCCCTCCGTGCAATCATAAAGTTGATCGCGGAAACCCATTTTGACAATGACCCAATTTGCAAAGGTCATGCTTAAATACGGAGTGACACATCGACTCTCCACCGCGTATCATCCGACAAACAATGTGACAAGTTGAGGTATCACAAATCGCGGTTTGAAAACGAATTCTTGAAAGGACCGTGGGCGAAAACCGTGCCTCTTGGTCTGAATAAGACTCGATGATGCTTTATATGTGCTTTCCGCACCGCGTACAAACAAACCCATAATGGGGTACTACCATATAAAAATAAGTTGGTTTAGCGGGAAAAAGCTGCCATCTGCCGTTGAGTTAGAAACACAATGCCTACTGGCCTTGAAATATACAAACTTCTTTGAATCTGAAAACACGCTGTGACCATAGGAAAGTTCAACTAAATGAACTTAATGAGCTCCGGATGAAGACTTATGAGAACATCTTTGATCTTATAAAGAAAAAGACAAAGAGGATTCAAGGACTCCAGATCAAGAGACCAGCGTTTTTACATCGTTGATCGAGTCCTCCTCTTTAACTCTAGAAAAATAAAGATTTTCTCTTTTCCTCGGGCCAAGCTTAACGACTACCGTTTGGTACCAGGACCATTCACTGTAACCCAAGTTTTCCCGTACGGCACCGTCGAGTTATCCTAAAACACCCGGGCCAAACTTCAAAGTAAATGGTCATCGTATTAAGCACTACTTTGGAGGGGACGTACCACAATTGGTAGTCCCAGATCTCCAAACATTCCCTAATGTCCAATAAATTCAGGTGACGGGTCAAGCATAAAGAACCTTAAACCAAAGCGCATTAATAAGAAAAAACGAAAAATCGTGGGAGGCACCCCCAAGCATATCCGTAGTATTAAATATAGTTTTTTCTTGTTGCACTGGAAGGTTTGCTTCTTCCATTACCCGTGTTTCGTGTTTGTGTTGTTAATTGTCCAGGATTGCCCGGATTGTGAAGAACTCTCGTGCTTGTATTTTTATCAAGAGTTTCACATCCTCAGCTTCATTTTGGGAATCCAATATCCTAATCTTATCGACTAACGTTTTATCTTTGGCATAAACATAATAAAAGGCTTAGAGAATGTAGTAACCTTCAAAACAGCGAGGACGATGTTTAACCAAGTATTGGGTGGGGGGGGGGTACTCTTCGTTTGATTGTTGCCCTACAGCATTGTTTACTTAAACAGTAGACCCGTTTTTACCACCGAAAATACCAAAAAATAAAAATTAAAAATTTCAAAAAAATATTAATAAGTTGGTTGACACAATATTGCTTTTCTTTTTGGTAGAATAAGAATAATTTTTGGACTTGATCGGCGTAGTTGAGCCCAAGCTAGCTCTTTAGAGGCGAGCTTTCAAACGAATCTAATAGCTTTGAATTTAAAACTGTGAGAACGAGAAAATGATAAAATTTAAATAAAGTTTGTGCTCAAGCAAGATTCTTCTAAAACTTAATACGAAAAACTTGTGTTTTCACTCCCGTTAATTCTAATCCATCTAATCATACGTACATAGTTTAATTCAACTAAGTCAATCATGTTTTCAGAAAAACTTCAATTTGTTACTTGAGTTTCAAAAGCGAGATTTTTATAGTGATTTAAAAGATAAATGCCAAAGAAGCATTAATGAAATGGAATGCAAAAATGCCTGAATATTTAAATTTTGCCAATGAAGCATGCAGTTGATATTATGGAGCAAGTAAAAGATGTGTCGTGATATCCCACTCCGCTAGCAACGAGGTGGGGGTTCAACTAAGACGTCTTTAACTCGGAAGATTTGTGTGTCTGATATCTCACTATGGAAAAAAGGTCTAGGTGGGTTCAAAAACAAGACACCATCTCATAGCATATTAGAATAAAGGTGTGATGTGATTCCCACAATACGCTAGCAACGGGTGGTATTTCAAACTAAGAACAATCGGTACGCTGGTTGTGATATCCTACTCCGTTAACCACGAGTAGGGGGTCAAACTAAGCAACGCATTCCTAGCTTTAAAAGAACTTATCGAATAGATGTTGAAAATGTTGCAAAAATACTAGAGTTTAAATCTCGAAATCAAGTTACGAGTCTTAATAAGTTGTTGCTTGAAGTCAATATATATTTTGAATTATTACTAAGAAAATAAAGTTGACTATGGTTAAATTAAAATGAGTATCACACATACAATCGATATCCATGTTTTGGGAGTTGAAAATTCACTAAGTCATAAGTATAGGGCTAAACATATAAACTTATATCGACAATGATCTTGTTTAATTGCTGGTTTGGATCATTGTTGAAAAATCGAGGACGATGAAATTATCCGTCAGGACATCCGTAGATCACTCTACGGGCGATTCTCCATTCTATGACCCAGTGTTAATAAATAAAGAAAGTCAAACTTGTTAAAAAATGAGAAATCCACAAATATTATTTGTATTAAGTGTAAATTCAGAAAATGGTAAAACGGGCTTACATGTATACTTCATACATGCGTGAGGACACGACCAAAACCTTAGTATGAGGGATTTTGGTATGTGCTTAATTACACATACCAATTTATCCACTATACAGCGTACGTAAAAATGGAATAAAAAACATACCAAAAATACATTGTAAATTGTGATGTTTGCATTTATGTGTTTTGCAGGAAACGGATATTCAAGAAAAGAACAAAAAGAAAGCCAAAAACAAGCAATTCCAAGCACGAGTAGAAAAGGGCAAAGTCAAAAGTCAGACAAAGCTAAAAAATACAACTTGGGGGGCCAAAACTGCCAAAACCTTAAGTTGTATTGCAAAAGATAAAGACAAGGTTAAAATTGGCAAGAAGGTAAGATTGGCATTTAAGATAAATACTTAAGGGGACTCATTTCTCTGCCTACATCCCACAAAAAGTCTCATCCCGTCCAAAGACCCCAGGTACAACTGTATGTCGCCCACATACTTCTTCCCTGCAAAACCCTTCTCATCCTAGCCAAAATTGAATTTTCATCCCCCTACTAAACCCCCCCAGCTTTAAAAAGTCCATTTGGCAATACCCTCTCCATTCCTAAAGCACTCGATGGCTAAGATTGTCTCCAAAGTAGCCCAAAAGAAATCAAAAGGCTGGGATTGCTTTAGACTCTCCTCACAACAACAATCACACTTGTTTTTTATCTTCTACAAAGAATCACAAGCTGCAAGTCCAAGACTCGCTATAAATAAGCTTTTGTAAGCCTTTGAGGCAACTAGTTAGAGCTTTTCATTAATTTTCAGTGTTTCATTTAAGCTTAATTCTTAAGTCATTTACAGCTTTTACTTTCCAAGCCTTGTAACACTATTCAGTTTTTAATGCCAATTTGAGTTTTTAAGGTCAATTTACAATACCAGTGTTAAGTTTCTTAATCAAATTGTGTGTGTTCATAAAAGCTCCCACCAAAGCTTACTTATAATGCTGTTTTCATTAAAGATACAATAAAAGTTAAGTTAGTTATAGAGAAAATCAAAACATCCCTCTCAAAATACACCACAGCATATGTTATGGATGATCAGGACCATTTCTGGATGGGCTTATGGACTCTCACAAGCTTTTTAGACAAGCTAGAGCTTGTAGATTCCCTTAGATTGACCCTGATATGATGCAAGGTTTTTGTAGTCCTCTCTCTTTTTCCTACATTTTCTTATTTTGCTGTATCTTAGTTAGTACTAGTCAGCTTCATTTGATACAACTGTTGGTTTTGAAGATAAATACTGCTAGACTGAATCATGCTATTAAATGCTTTATAATTGATTGAAATTGCTTAAAAGTGTTTTTACTTTGTTATTTATAATCTGTATTTAATTAGTTTAAATAAAAAATGATTTATGGAAATGTTAAAAGTTGTTTTTGAACAAGCAGTACTAACTCTAAGATTAGTACTGCCAGTATCATTTTTAGAATAGTAACTAACTTCCCACTATCAGTAACTAACCTAAATAGTACTAGGTATTTACTTTAGGAACATCACTAACTAAACACTACCAGTACTACTCCAAGTTAGAAACTTGTAAGTACTCAACTGTTAGTACTTGATTGTTCAACTTAGCTTATCCATCTTAATAATTACTGCTATAAATATAAGATTTTCCTTTTGCTTTTTAAAGTAGAATAAACATTTTCCTTACTTTCTTTTAGGTGTACGCTTATTAAAGCTTATTTTCCTTTTTAAAATATTTTCAATAGTATATCAGTTTGTAGTTTTTTTTAGCTTATTTGTCATTTTAGTTTATTCTAGTTGCTTATTCCTTTTACTAAGTGCTTATTAAGGATAGTTAATTATCTGTTTAGTTTATTTTGCTTATTTCTATTATTGCTTCTTGTGTTTATAAGTCTAGCAGTATTAACTAAGCTAACAGCACTGAAACTTTAGCCTAGCAGTACTAACTCAAAGTTAGTACTGGTAGATAAAACTTGTTATACTGTTGTTAGTTACTAGTTATGTTTACCTTGTTTAATTTAGCAATTGCTTTTTGCCATTTGCTTATTTTAGTTAGTTTAGCTTATTAACTTGTCTTGAGTTTATTGAGCTTATTTTGGTCCTTAGTGTAAAATTTTAAGTGTTTTTTGCCATTCCTAGCTTTATTCTTTGTCTAGCTTATTTTCTTTGCTTATATTATGTGCTTTTGCTTTTTTTATCAGTTTCTGTGCCCGAATCATTCCTTGTGACATCCAAACACAAATCTCAATCGGATCTTGCGATTTTTCCATCTCAGCCTCGTTGGACATAACGACCCGGAGTTTCTCAAACTGCTTCCCGTTTACTTGTCTCGCGGATTTTCATCCATAGTTTAATTCGTATCATATATACATGATTTTAAGGGTGAGTTTTCCTAAGAGTCAACCTAGACTTCCTTGAGGGAGGAACATCAGCTTGTGTGGCTTAAAGTTCAGATTCTTGAGTATCACTTCTGCACCAATTGGGACACTAAAACAAAAAGGGAATAAGACAAAGCTGTTATTTTATCAAGGTCCTCAGCACCTCCCGAGGTGGTACCTTTTAGGTGAGCTTGAGTGTACCTAGGAGGTGAGGAATGAAAAGAACCCCCATTAATACAACTTCCGCATTTGTGGGAAGTGAATAGGTCATATCATAACTCATGAGGTCTTGAAGAAGAGGCAATTGTTTAGGTCCGAAAAAGGACCCGCTCATTCACTGTGCACGAGAATATTAAGTTGTTGTCTGGGTGGTGTGATATCAAGACATGAGATTAAGATCAGGTTAGTGATGGTCTCAGGGACAGTCTACGGGTTAGATGGCGTAGCTTCCCCTGAAAACTTTCACACTCTGCAATAACAGCTTAAACAGGGAATGCATGTAATCCAAAAGTGGCATGTGGTCCCCTTGAAAATTTAACCTCATGTTAGCAAACATTGTTGCTTGTCAGTTTAAAAGCATGATATTGTTTGGTAATCTTAGGTTCAATTTCCCAAAATGCATTTGAAGAAACCTAGAAACATCCAAAAACTTTTATGATTGGGGGGGGGGTTTTGATGTTTTGTTAACCATCCCTTTTGAAAATATAGCTTTGACCTAATTATACCTCCTCCCCTCAGTCAAACAAATAAAAGAGCCCAAATTAGCCAATGCGCCTTCCAAATTGATCCCAAGCATACCTGATTGTACAAAAGAACAATGCCAGATAGTGTGAACAAAGAAACCCTCCATTGGAGTAAGAATTTGTTTTTTATGAAGGTTAGCTTGCCTTCAGTGGTATCCAAGATTGTCCATACCTAAGTATAGTGTTCATCTATGGGCAAGTGTCCTCAACACCACCATCATCATCTATATTAAGTTGGCCTCCTAGGTATCATTGATTCTGCTTTTAGACTATTCTTACTATATATTTTATATTTCACTATATTATATATATTTTAAGGTATAGATTGAACCGATCAGCCGTGGACCAAAATTGTTTGACCAACGATTCATAGATGATGGGGTCATGGGTAATAGCATACCTTATGTGCGAACCTCACAAAAAGTCAAGAACTTGGTGATAATCGGCACTTCCTTTTGGTTTCTCCAAGAAACCCACCTTGTTGTGTTCATCACGATACTTAAGTGCGGCCATTGATTTGATGATGACAAAGAATGTGTTTGAGATTTAGTACTGGTGTATGATTGCAAGAGTAAGTTACTACTGGTTGGTAGAGAAAATCGAGTTTTTCAAAGAGTGAGTGGAGTGAGTAAAAAGGGCTGTTAAAATTAGGGTTTGTAAAAATGAGAGTAAAGAGTAATTATGCCTTTAAATAGGTGACCCTTTGATGAATTAAATGCCCAATTGTGTCAACTATAACTTTGAATGAAAGTAAAACTCAATTTAATACACCCGCTTAAGGAAAAGTCAACCACAAAGAAAGCTAACAAGACCAGTAGGAATCGTTTTACCAGCAGGAACAAGTAAAGCTACCAGTAGGAACTCTTGCAACACAAGAAAAGACACTTAACCCACCCAAAATAAGTACCCCAAAATAAAGTACTTTAATATCTAGTATAAGGCCCACATTCTATTGGAATTCACACTCGTGAATGCATTCATTTACATACTGGTTAGAAAAACACACAAAACATATACAATGAAAAGGAAAAAAAAATTTAAAATAACTACTCAGAATAAACCTCAAAACTATCAGTTGAAAAAATATGGAAAACTTACCAGAAGAAAACGATAGTTGTGATAACCTAAGTGGTAAACATACAACGAGAAAAACCTACTACTTCAAAAATTTTACAAAAAAGCTGTCCTACCTTTGGACTCCAAATCCTCCCCTTAAACCATGGCATCTCTAGGGATATAAGCATCCCAATGTGGACCACTAGGAGATGAAACCTTGAGTTCATCAAATGACTTGGTTAACAAATCAGCCACATTTTATCTTTGTAAATCTTAAGCACATGAAATAAGATTTTTCTCATTTTGCAATCTCTAATAAAATGGTTTGCCTAATTTCTATGTGCTTTGTTCTTGGTGTGGAAAAACTGGATTTTTAAACAATGCCAATGGTACTTTGATTATACAATTAAAAAATGTTGGTGTTATAAAGTTGAAACCATATTCAAGCATGATTGAGTTTGAATCTAAATAGTTACCTAACCACAACAGTTAGCAAGCAACAAAATATTCTGATTTAGTGAGAAGAATAGCCACTTTGGTTTGCTTTTTGTTACTGATCAATGAAATCATAAAACCTCCTACCCAGGAATTGACATCTAACTGTTGTAGAGTTTCTATCCACCTGAGAAAACTGCTAGTCACTGTCACTTTTATGCTTACAAAACAATGGGAGAATTCTTGGGTTACCTTAGACCTAGTTTTTGGTTGGCCTTTAAGAACTTAAAGATCTTCTTGACTGCATTCAAATTAGAAGTCAAAGGTTGTTACCTGGTGTCTAGAAAAGCAATCACAGCAAATTGAATATTTCAGCCTTAGATGTCAAATAACATAGCGGAACTCCTCTTCATGGATCTGTTATAAAATGATCATTAAAAGCATACATCTGGGTTCTTCCTTAGATTATTTGGCTTTCTGAAGCTTCAAAGGGAAGTTGTAGCAGGTTTTCACTATCATAATCAAATTTTTAAGTAGGTCTGTGGACTTACTTGTCTTGGCTGATAGTAAGAAGATACCATCTGGGCTTCTGTATTCCACTTGTAAAAGCCAAGAATAATTGTCTAACTTACCTATAGCAACTCATACTCATATTATACCTTTCATTCATGACACTCACAAGTCATTCACCACCATGGGCCTTGGCTTGTAGACCCAAAAATACTGTATTCATAAACATAGAGACCTGAAACTTGTTTGATATCCCTGGAATTAGTTTCTTATAAAATGAGTCTTTGTCTATTGGAACTTCTGTTAATTATGCTTTATCACAGAAAAGTAGCCACAATACTTGCATACCAGGATACTTGTGATGCTTAATTGAAACCACCATACAAAGCTTTTTCCAAACTCTGTTAAACATGCTTAGGGTAAGTGATCTTCACAATCACCTTAGGTTGAGTAACATACACTTCCTTTTCAATTTCACCTATAAAGGAAAGCACTCTTCAACATCAATTTGATATACCATAAATCTCATATATGAGGCATAATGATAGGATTGTCTTAAATAGACTTACACAATTCTAGCAACATGGTGCAAAAGACCTTATAGTCAATGCCCTCCTCTTGCATATGAGATTGAGAAACTGTCTGGCTTTATTCCTGGACTACTATACCTCTGGCCATCTTTTTTGTTCTCAGAATAACCCATTTAGTCCTATAGTATATTATTTCCATCTGGTTAAAGGGACAAAAGCTGCCATACGGTCTATTAATAAACATTGCATTCCTCTTGTATAGCTGCACCCAGCCTATGGATCATTAAGAGCTTGGAGCAAACACTGCTTGGTTCAAAGTTGTGATAGAAAACAAGCAAACAGAACATGTAAATAGTCTGTGTGATGTTCCCTTTGTTGTTCATGAACATAGCTAACAAAAGCACTCTGCTCCAAATTTAGGACTTATGTCAATGTACATATTGTTGAAAAGGTGAAGTAAGATCTTCAAGTAGCTGTGATTGAGGATGAATTGTGTTCACCCTCTTGTAGAGGAACTTGACTCAACACTTTCACTTGGTGCTAAGTTGGGCTGACAAAGTACCACCAAATTCATCATCAATGGATGAGGATGAGAAAAGGACAATTGTCAGGATGGTGGTGTTTTTATGTCCTCCATTTTCTGAAGATGAGGACATTGGAATTTGCTTCAAGGTCAGAAGGAGAGGATATCTTGTTTAGAATGTGCACTTTGTGCCCAACATGGTGACCAGGAGGAAGTGTGATGGTGCATCAGTGATGAAACCAGGTTTTTTAACTAACAAGAGTAGAAGTTTTAGTAGTGCCATAAGAAAACACCAAAGCAGCATAATCAATCTTACAGTAGGAACTCCATCTCTACTTGTTGCAAGATAAGCTTGACTCAGATGCTTTCAGCTGTAGTATGGCTTCACTATTTCATGTAGTGTTGAAGCTAGCAAGTTCCTTTGCTAATCTGGAACTGCTCTCCATCATTTCAGAGGCTTCATTAACCTTAGGACTGGAGTTAAGAAGACAGATAGGAACAACAATTACTTGTTCATCACACTCCGAATCTGAATCATCCTAGGGTTACCTGGCATGTATCGTTAGTATCTTGTGTTACCTGCAGTTGATTGGTTTTGAAACCAAGTATATAACCTAAAGCCAACACAATCAGATTCAATAGTCAAGGTCATCAAAAATTACACTCATGACACAAAACCTGAAACATTAGGTTTTCTCAAGATATCTCAGATTAATAAGTGTTTTTCATATTTTTGCTGGATAAAATTGTAGACCCAGTATAAGCCTTACTAATGAGCTGCATACCCAAACAATAAAACCTCTCATCAAATTTATCCCTCAAACCTTTTCACAATAGGTCACTAGGTGTTAAGTTATGGTCACAAGACTCCTAAAAAGGTTTTTTAGATGACTGATTGTTGGGATACTTTCCACCAGACCAAAAGTTCAATAAGGGTGTCTTGCTTAGGGTTTCTAGTCACTAGAACCTTGTTCAAACAACATAAAAAGACATGGTACTAACTGCTTTGTTCTCCAAAACATGGTAGGCAAATTAGAGTCAGGCAAGCATAGTTCTTGCTGCCTCTATGAGAGTTCTATTCTTTCTTCAGCAAACCACATTTTGTTGTGGGGTTATGGCAGAGTTAGTATGTAATCCATTTTAATCCCCTCTTGACCTTTTGAGTTTTTAAACTCTGTCCTATTGTCACACCTGATGGCGTTAAAACTTTTTTGATAACTGGTTTTCAATAAAAGTATAACAGTCCTTAAGTATACATATGTTTCCCTCCTTGTCCCCAAAAAGAAAAACCCATGTAAACATGCATAAAGTCATCTGTAACAAAGGTTGTAGTACTCTGTGATCAATTTTTGGAGGGAAAGTAGACCAAAAAGGTCCATGTGGATGTAATGAGGTGCCCAGGCAAGGGAAAGACGGAAGGGACAGGAAGGAGAGGGGAGGAGGTAGGAAGGGACGTGGAAAGTAGGAGCAGAATGGTTGATCACAGCAGTGATGGCATTGTAAGAAGCCTCTGTGTTGCTTTCCTTTGTTACTGGCCACCAAAGTTGTGCTCATTGTGAAGAGTTTGGAGGGTAGCCCATTGTCTAATCCTTGCTTTGCCAGCTTGTTATGATTTTTTGAAGTTCACATGAGCCCCAATTCTATGCCATTTGGTTGACTCAACTAAGGATGCTTTTGCCAAGCAAAAAGGGTGACATCTCTTTAGGTTAGATGTTGACAAAATTGAAGCTAGTAGAGATTGTTCCTTCACTTGGAACTCTGAGAACACACCTAATTATTCTAAGGTGAGTTGGCAATCCTTAGTAGAGAGGAAACAAGACACTTATTATTCAGTGAAAAGGACTTTGTTCTTGGATCACAAATTTGTGGAAACAGAGAACAAGTTAAAGTTTTGAAGCTCTTCCACATAATATAACATTCTCAAGTTCAATTTTGGAAGTCCTTATGATATGCATTTTTCCAAGTGATTCTGCCATCTCCCACCTCCCAAATGTCATAAGAGTACCTCTTCAATCTTCACAAAAATCATCCAAATTTCTTCCTTAATTGCCTGTCTTGATTCTGGAACAACAACCTATCCTAAATTCCTATATCTCTATTCTTATGAGGTTTCCCTACATTGCACAATTACAATACACATTAGTTATACATGAGGAGACCCAAGTCATTATGAGTTGGGCCTTGCCTTGTGGATCACTTTAAGTCCTATCAACACACAAAATAAGTTTTTATAGTGATGTTATTTATTTTGATAAACCATGTAGATCTGATGAGATCACCATTTGTTTCTTGGATCCCCATTGGCATATTTGGCCTTCGAATTCTCCAAGAAACAACTTGCTGAAGGGACACCTTAAACAGCAGTTCCCCATCTTCCTTATTCCATATTAATACTGGTTATAACATAGCCAGGCCTATAAAAGGGTTGGAAAAATAATGGCTCATCCATATTCATATGGTTATAATAGCCAAGCCTACTAAAGTGTTGAAAATAATGGCTTGTGGGTTTGGTCATAGGTCGAGCAGCATTATTTGTCCAGCCAGCAGGAACAGATGTTGGTCTATTTCTACTACCAGCAGGAACAGATGTTGGTCTATTCCTACTACCAACAGGAACAGATGCTGCTTTTGGTATAAATGAGGGAATACTTGCAACATTATGCCACATAGGTTTATTATTCAATTCCAACTATTTCTCATAAAAATCACAATCTTTAATCAGATGAAATTTACTACCAGAAACAAAACATGTCTTAGAACCAAAAGACTTTCTTTTACAAAAACTCCTACTATTTACTCCACTTTTATTACATGAATTTCTAGGAGGTTTTACATTCTCCTTAAAAGAAAAACTAGAATTATCATTGGTGGAACTTGGTTGTCGGTCAGTAGTCTCTAACATTGTCTTGAAGTCAATTGAACTAGGGGTAGAGGCTAAGGGTTCATTGGTCTTGGAGCTTGAGGACTT
>BQNB010087046.1:1300-28022 GCA_026074375.1 Tanacetum coccineum
AGTTGTTGACTTCCTATCTTGAGTTGCTTCAGCATAGTCACTATCAGTATAAGCAACTAATTCAAATGGAGAATCCCTAGAATACCAAAGGCCTAATGTTGGTTTGCCTTTAAGATATCTAAATATTCTCTTTACAGCTAAGAGATGTGATGTATTTGGAGTAACTTGGAATCTGGCACATGCATATACTGCAAACATGATATCTGGTCTAGAGGCTGTAAGATACATCAAGGACCCAATCATTGATCTATAGAGATGTACATCAACATCATCAGCATCTCCATCTTTGACTAATGACTTTTCCAAATCAACTGGAGTAGAAGCAGACTTCATATCTGTGTAGTTGAATTTCTTCAAAATCTCAGCTACATATTTATCCTGGCTGATAAATATTCCATCTTCCTTCTGTTGTACTTGTAATCCTAGAAAAAAAGTAAGTTCTCCTATAGAACTCATCTGAAACTTATCCTTCATAAGTTTCTCAAATGCAGTACACAGATCCTTGTTTGTTGAGCCAAAGATAATGTCATCAACATAAACCTGTACAAGCAAAATATCTCTTTTTTGCTTCTTGATAAATAATGTCTGATCTATCTTCCCTCTTTTAAACCTATTGCCCAACAGATAGTTAGCCAAGGTTTCATACCATGCTCTTGGTGCTTGATGCAACCCATAAAGTGCCTTGACCACCTTATAAACTTTGGCTGGATTGTTAGGATCTTTAAATCCTGGTGGTTGAGTAACATAAACTTCTTCCTCAATAGTTCCATATAAGAATGCACTCTTCACATCCATTTGATATACCAGAAAACCCATAAAAGAAGCATAGGCTAAAAACAATCTTATTGCCTCAATTCTTGCCACAGGAGCAAAAACTTCTTCATAGTCTATACCTTCTTCTTGTCTATGACCCTGTGCAACCAACCTTGCTTTATTCCTAATCACAATCCCTCTTTCATCTTTCTTGTTTCTGAAGACCCATTTTGTTCCAATGGCCCTCTTCCCAATAGGCAAATCCACAAGTATCCAAACCTGTTGGAGTTTGAATTGCAGAAGTTCTTCCTGCATTGCTTCCACCCAAGATGAATCAGATAGAGCTTTAGCAATGCTTGTGGGTTCAATCTGTGATAAGAAACAAGCATATAAACAAGTATTCAGGTAATCATGTGTTTTCTGTTCATATACAGCACTAAAAAACCCTTATTCAGAAGTAGATTTTGTCATTCTTCTTGTCTGAATAGTGGACTTCACATCACCAATCACATTTTTAATTGGGTGATCTTTATGGATTCTTGTATTGGGAGTGGTTGGAACTATATAGGAATTAGTGATGTTCCCCAAATCAACTTCTGGTTCATCTTCATCACTGAAGAACTCAACATGAGTGGTCTCAAGTGTATGACTAGCTCCTAATTTGAACATGTCTTTAAGGCTATCTAGTTCATATGAACTAGCAGTATTCACTGATGGATCAATAGTATTAAGTTTAAAACGACCAGTATTAACTTTCGGACTGGCAGTATTAACATGTTGTCCAGCAACATTAACTTCCTTAGGACTGCTATCATCTTCAGACTTATCTTTTTATCACTCTCATTATGAGGACCATCTTCAACCTGCTTTTGATCATCAGAAGCAGATTTTGGTTCACCATTACCAACATCCTTGGAAGGTGAATCAAAGTATGTAGCATCTTTCCAAATTGGCATCACAATGCAATCTTGACTAATTTCTTCTTTCTGAGTAAATGTACCTTCATTAAGTTCTCTTTGTGTTCCTGCAGATTCATTTGAGATTGTACATGCAGCTACTGGAACATAATTCATAGATTGGGTTAGAGAATCAATATCAAATAGCCACTTTGGACCATTCCCTTCTATCAAAGGCTTAATCCCTAAAAACCCAATATGCAAGTTTTCTTCTATCCTCCTGGTTCTTGTGTTGTATACCCTAAAAGCCTTGCTACTCAAGGAATATCCAACAAAGAAACCTTCATCACTTTTACCATCAAACTTGCCTAAATTGTTTAAAGTATTAAGAATGGTAACATGACATCCAAATGGTCTCATAAAGCTTTGAGCTGGTTTTAAACCTCTAAAAAGTTCATAAGGTATCTTGTTATGTGGCTTGACTACTAAGACCATATTCTGTACATAGCAAGCAGTACTAACTGCTTCAGCCTAAAATATGGTAGGTAACTTAGAGTCAGCTAACATGGTTCTAGCAGCCTCAATTAGTGTCCTATTCCTCCTCTCAGCCACACCATTTTGCTGAGGAGTCCTGGCTACACTGTATTCCCTCTTAATACCTTTTTCTCTGCAAAAATCATCCATAACTTTATTCTTAAATTCTGTTCCATTATCACTCCTGATTATTTTCACTTTCTTATCCACTAGGTTTTCTATTTCTTTGATAAAGTTCTTGAGAATCTCACTGGTTTCATCCTTAGTTGTTAAAAAGAAAACCCAAGTAAACCTGCTATAATCATCAGTGACTACTAAGCAATACTTCTTATGCATTAAACTACTCACAAAGGTTGGACCAAACAAATCCATATGAAGCATAAACAAAGGCTTAGTAATTGGATTCAGAACTTTGGACTTACAAGAAGCTCTGTGTTGCTTCCCTTTAAGACAAGCAACACAGGTTTGGTCATTTTCAAAACGTTTTGTAGGCAAACCTCTTACAAGATTATCCTTAACAAGCTTATTTATGTTCTTAAAGTTAATATGACCAAGGCATCGATGATTTGACAAAACCACGTTCAAGATTGTTGAACAAAGTGTAAAGAAATCTGTTGGTGCAAGTAGTGGTGCTCAAAACTTGGCCTTTTTGAATGCTCCAAGCACTAGCAGTACTAATGATGTTAATACTTGTCATAAGATAAGACACTTTGCCAGGGAGTGTAGAGCACCAAGGAATAAGGAGGGCCAGTTTAGAAATCAAGACAGCACTAGGAAGCAAGGAAACAACGAAGACACATCTTCAAAGGCAATGTTGGCTATAGATGATGTAGGTTTTGACTAGAGTGACATGGCAGAAGAACAGGTTCAGACAAACATGGCTCTAATAGCGTTTTCAGACTCTGAGGTATACACTGATAAAACTTGCTCTAAAACTTGTCTAAAAAACTATAAAACTCTTAAGAAACAGTGTGATGATTTGATTGTTAAGCTTAATCAAATTGAATTTACAACAGCTACTTATAAAAGAGGTTTAGCAACAGTAGAAGAACAACTTATCACATATAGAAAGAATGAGGTTCTTTTTAGTGAAGAAGTTGCAGTTCTTAAAAGAGAAATAGCTTGCAAAGACTATGAAATAAATGTGCTTAAAAGTGAGTTTGAAAAAGTTAAGCAAGAAAAAAAGGGCATTGAATTTAAAATTGAGAAATTTGATAAGGCCTCAAAAGACCTAGACAAGTTGTTAGGGAGTCTGACAACTGACAAAAGTAAAAAGGGTTTGGGGTATAGTGCAGTTCCTCCACCTCATCTTTTAATCTATAATAGACCTAAAAAGCTTGATTTGGTCTATTTTGGGGGCTTATGGAATTCAAGAGTCCTGAATTTAAAGGTTATGGTTTCTGAAGAAATAGTAAGCACAGTCTAACATTGTTTGTGAATAAAAAACCAATGATTCTAGGAAAATTCGAAGAACTCTTAGGTAAAGAAAAGTATCAAAAACATCAAGTAGCTTTGTTTGAGTCTTCACTTAATGTTGATAAAGAAACTAGTTTCCCTGTTGATAAAAGGTAAGTCTGTAAAAACCTACAAATCATGAAAAACCTGTTAAAAAGTCATTAGAACGCTAGATTATATATCACTAACTCCTAGGGAATCACAAAGTATGTGGAATGGACATAATCCAATCAACTAGAAGTAATTTTGTGAACGTATAACAAAGCTTGCTTTTATTTGTGGAATTTTAATCAATGAGCCCAGCTCAGTGAAATACCACATAAGGGAAATTGATGGAATAAATAGGAATAGATTATAACAGGGTGAACTGCAACTATACTACCAAAAAAAAACCTCTCCCTCTCCTCACCCTTATGCCTCAGAGGAACATGTCCAATAACATTTTAATAAAAACTACCTAAACCATTTAATTCTTCAAGGACATTAATATTGCGTCATCCAAATCTTACATTTTTAGTGCTAAACCAATTCATGTTTCCAAAAACAGCATAATCTAACGTAAAGAAGACCCTTTCAATCTAAAACTAACAGTATCTAACAAAAGGTTACGGACATAAGTTAAACTACTGCCAAGGAACAAGCAGTTAATACCTGCTAGCTACAAAGCATTAATACTGGTAGGGGGCCAAAAACAGTTAAAAAAAACTCTAGGCTAAATTCCTGCAGTTGTTTAATGCAGTTAGGGTTAAATAAGGCAATTGCTGTAAAGGCCTCAACATGTTAGGGTTTGGAGACTCTACCAAACCTAATAGTTTCATCAATCACCTTACGAGAAACATAATTACATGAATGCACAAGCAGATCAAGTCAAGTGATGGATTGGTTCCCTAAAGTAATCTAATTTCCTTATTTTTATGTGCGGTGCATGCCAACCACAAGATGATAACATGATTTGTTGACAGTGAAGCCAAGCACATACGAGGAACATAGCCTAATCTCTCATGATTTCAAGAATTGAATGGAGGATATATTTACTTTGGGTGGGACTCTGGTGGAGAAATTCTGGTAAAGGAACTCTTAAAACTGATAGTCCTGTTTTTAAGAGATGTATACTTTTGTCAATGAGTTAAAAATGCAATATTTTAGTATCTCACAGATGAGTGACTAAAAGAACTATGTCCTTTTACTAACCTGAATGTCTTTCTTATCTCTTAATTTATAGTTGACCTGATAGAAAATTGATACTTTTTTTAAAATTCGCTAAAAGACAATATGTGACAGTTTTGATATAAGAACATTGTTCCAAAAGAGAGTTTAACTTGTATTGTTGCAAAGCTACATAATGAATTAATGCTCGCTGGCATAGGAGGCTGGTCCTCTACATTTTAAGAAGCATAAATAAGCTTGTTAAGGATAATCTTGTAAGGATTGCCTACAAAATGTTTTGAAAATGACCAAACCTGTGTTGCATGTCTTAAAGGGACGCTACCCAAAGCTCTTTAAGTCTAAAGTTCATGATATCCAATTACAAGCCTTTGTTATGCTTCATATGGATTTGTTTGGTCCAACCTTTGTATAGTTAAATGCATAAAAGTATTGCATTAGTAGTCGGTGATTATAG
Organism: Tanacetum coccineum; assembly: GCA_026074375.1. NCBI lineage: Eukaryota > Viridiplantae > Streptophyta > Magnoliopsida > Asterales > Asteraceae > Tanacetum > Tanacetum coccineum. The sequence goes on from BQNB010087046.1 coordinate 6,560, forward strand.
CAGGTTTACTTGGGTTTTCTTTTTAGCAACTAAGGATGAAACCAGTGAGATTCTTAAGAACTTTATCAAAGAAATAGAAAACCTAGTGGATAAGAAAGTGAAAATAATCAGGTGTGATAATGGAACAGAGTTTAAGAATAAAGTTATGGATGATTTTTGCAGAGAAAAAGGTATTAAGAGGGAATATAGTGTAGCCAGGACTCCTCAGCAAAATGGTGTGGCTGAGAGGAGGAATAGGACACTAATTGAGGCTGCTAGAACCATGTTAGCTGACTCTAAGTTACCTACCACATTTTGGGCTGAAGCAGTTAGTACTGCTTGCTATGTACAGAATAGGGTCTTAGTAGTCAAGCCTCATAACAAGACACCTTATGAACTTTTTAGAGGTTTTAAACCAGCTCTAAGCTTTATGAGACCATTTGGATGTCATGTTACCATTCTTAATACTTTAGACAATTTAGGCAAGTTTGATGGCAAAAGTGATGAAGGTTTCTTTGTTGGATATTCCTTGAGTAGTAAAGCTTTTAGGGTATACAACACAAGAACCAGGAGGGTAGAAGAAAACTTGCATATTGGGTTTTTAGAGAATAAGCCTATGATAGAAGGGAATGGTCTAAAGTGGCTGTTTGATATTGATTCTCTAACCCAATCTATGAATTATGTACCAGTAGCTGCAGGTACAATCTCAAATGAATCTGCAGGTACACAAGGAGAACTTAATGCAGGTACATCTACTCAGAAAGAAGAAATCAGTCAAGATTGCATTGTGATGCCAATTTGGAAAGATGCTTCATACTTTGATTCACCTTCCAAAGATGTTGGTAATGGTGAACCAAAATCTGCTACTGATGATCAAAAGCAGGTTGAAGATGGTCCACATAATGAGAGTGATGAAAAAGATAAGTCTGAAGATGATAGCAGTCCTAAAGAAGTTAATGTTGCTGGACAACATGTTAATACTACCAGTCTTGAAGTTAATAACGGTCGTTTTAAACTTAATACTGTTGATCCATCAGTAATTACTGCTAGTTCAAATGATCAAGATAGCCCTAAAGATATGTTCAAATTGGGAGCTAGTCATACACTTGAGACCACTCATGTTGAGTTCTTCAGTTATGAAGATAAACCAGAAGTTGATTTGGGGAACATCACTAATTCCTATACAGTTCCAACCACCCCCAATACAAGAATCCATAAAGATCACCCAATTAAAAATGTGATTGGTGATGTGAAGTCCACTATTCAGACAAGAAGAATGACAAAATCTACTTCTGAACAAGGGTTTCTCAGTGTTGTATATGAACAGAAAACACATGATACCCTGAATACTTCTTTATATGCTTGTTTCTTATCACAGATTGAACCCACAAGCATTGCTAAAGCTCTATCTGATTCATCTTGGGTGGAAGCAATGTAGGAAGAACTTCTGCAATTCAAGCTCCAACAGGTTTGGAAACTTGTAGATTTGCCTAATGGGAAGAGGGCCATTGGAACAAAATGGGTCTTCAGAAACAAGAAAGATGAAAGAGGGATTATGATTAGGAATAAAGCAAGGTTGGTTGCACAGGGTCATAGACAAGATGAAGGTATAGACTATGAAGAAGTTTTTGCTCCTGTGGCAAGAATTAAGGAAATAAGATTGTTTTTAGCCTATGCTTTTTATGGGTTTTCTGGTATATCAAATGGATGTGAAGAGTGCATTCTTATATAGAACCATTGAGGAAGAGGTTTATGTTACTCAACCATCAGGATTTAAAGATCCTGACCATCTGGACAAAGTTTACAAGGTGGTCAAGGCACTTTATGGGTTATATCAAGCTCCAAGAGCATGGTATGAAACCTTGGCTAACTATTTGTTGAGCAATGGGTTTAAAAGAGGGAAGATAGATCAGACATTGTTTATCAAGAAGCAAAAAGGAGATATTTTGCTTGTACAAGTTTATGTTGATGACATTATCTTTGGCTCTTCAAACAAGGAGCTGTGTACTGCATTTGAGAAGCTTATGAAGGATAAGTTTCAGATGAGTTCTATGAGAGAACTTACTTTCTTCTTAGGATTACAGGTAACACATAAGGAAGATGGAATATTTATCAGTCAGGATAAATATGTAGTTGAGATTTTGAAGAAATTCAACTACACTAATGTGAAGTCTGCTTCTACTCCAGTTGATTTGGATAAGCCTTTAGTCAAAGATGGAGATGCTAATGATGTTGATGTACATCTCTATAGATCTATGATTGGGTCTTTGATGTATCTCACAGCATCTAGGCCAGATATTATGTTTGCAGTATGTGCATGTGCCAGATTCTAAGTTGCACCAAAGACATCCCATCTCTTAGCAATCAAGAGAATTTTTAGATATCTGAAAGGCAAACCAACATTAGGCCTTTGGTATTCTAGGGATTCTCCATTTGAACTAGTTGCTTATACTTAGTTTTTAGGAAATAGGTTGATATCATGGCAGAGTAAGAAGTAACCTGTGGTTACCACCTCTACAACTGAAGCTGAATATGTGGCTGCTGCTAGTTGCTGTGGACAAGTACTCTGGATTCAAAACCAATTGCTGGATTATGGGTAAAATTTCATGAATACTGTCATTAATATTGACAATAATAGTACTATTTGCATTATTGAAAATCTTGTTCAACATTCTAAAACAAAACATATAGATATTAGGCATCATTTTATAAGAGATTACAATGCTAAAAAGTTAATACAAATGGTTAAAATTCATACTGATCATAATGTTTTGTTAGTTACGAAATGTTTGTATAATTTAGTACTGATAGCATAAAGTTACTGTATTAGTTGAAGTTAAGATCTGATTAGTGTTGAGACTAAAATATAAGCTAAGTAGTCAGTGGTGTAAGACAGCATTGTAAAGTTACTACTATTAGTGTATATTAGTACTGCTAGTACTAATATTACTACTGCTTATGTTTATTAGTGTTGCTGGTGGAAAGATTACGACTGTTTGAAGATTGTCTAAATGTCAAGAGGCTAAAGACAAATTAAAGAGATAAAGGATTGTTTGGAGAACAAGAATGCATGTGGAAGGATAAGTGTTGAGATATTTATGTACAAAGTTTTATATTACATGTATTGTATTTTGAAGATTACGTTTATGTTTAGAAAGATTGAGATATCTTAGAATGTATTGTAAAGCGAGACTAGGATCTTAGTCTATAAAGGAGGCTCTAGGACGGCTTTAGTTGATATAAACATCTAACACGGTCTATCACAATCTGTCTTCATAACACACATTACAAGATCCAGAGATTATAGAGTTCTGTAAGCTCATGGTTGTAACCCTAGTACTAAAGTTTGAGTACTTGTACTTATTATTCATAATAATATTGAGCGTTTTTTTTTTACATCATGTGTTCATTCATTCATATTCACTGTTCTATTGATATATCTAACACAGATGTATTAGATTCACCATGCTTGCTAGTTCTCATTACCGAAACGTCTCAAAGCAGACAACACGGTGAGAGTGAATAAGATAGTTACTATCTTTCTGATAGAGTCGTCAATTGATTTACTGGAACAAGTTTGATTCACATAGAATTGCACCATCGTTTCTTTCCAGTTGACACAAGCTTGATTCATATGGAATCTTGCAAGTCACCTACCAAGAGCTTGTTTGACGTTGGCTCAAGCAGGATTTCCATCTTCACTGTTAATACATAAGTATGGCAAGATCTCAAGGATAATGCGTAGGTCTCTTTGTTACAACTTGTGAACTTTATGGTGTTCAACAACTGTATTTTGACATTGTGTCCTAATGAGATTTATAATTTGATCTCTTCTGGCTCTAGACTCGATTTGTGCACTTTAGTTTTAGTACTCGGAGGCTGGAGCTGACTGCCACCTATTCAATATCAACAATCTCGGAGTGAGATGTCAATTGATAACATGTGTATCTCTGTGACAAATGAGACAAGTTTCTTTTAAGAGAAACCCGAATGGACGGGATGGGTTATGCATTGCATCACTGGGTCCATGATGTCATCTTTAGTATTAGAATTCATCTTTATGAAAACCAATAGATTATGTATTGACCCGGTTTCTGCCTAAGTTGTAAGGAGGGCTGCTTTGTTTTCACCCTTTATCCATACATTTCTTTTTCATTCTTTAACCCCTTCAATGCTTACCAAGACGTCATTACTAACACCTTGTTGTGATTGTTCCAGTGTTAGCTCAATCTTAGTCGGCATTTTTCCCTTATACTCATTCTTCTCCAATCATACCTAAGGACTGCTATTTCTAACTATGGATTGTCCTTGGGTAGATCCCTCCGGTTCTGGTTGGATCGTAGGACTTATTCCTAACCTAACCACCTTATGACTTCAGAATCGTCATGAAATTAATAGGTTGTTGGGTATAGAGATCAAACCATAAAACCATTTTCTGACATTGTTATTTTCAAATACTCCCCCTACACATGTGCTCCGAGATTCGAAATTGTTTAGCACATGAAGGAAAGAGTTGCACTTAGAGTCTTAAAGATCACATTCTTCTATATCATATTTTAATCACATTTTCTCCCCTTATTTTAAATAATAAAACACTTAGTATTTGAAATACCAATTGATTAAAATTTGACATGAAAAATTCCATGGGGAGAAAAATTATACCACGATATTGCATGAATTCATTTTCCTGATAGCTCCCCTTCAACAGTATATGTGGGATACCAATATTTATTAAAACTTGACATTGGAATGAAAAATTGATATGACACCACAAAATGTTGAAGACGGAGTGAGATGCCTTAGTGAACAATGTATATTATTAATTGACATTAAGTTTCCACATTTTAATTTCACAAAATGTGTTTGGATACATAAAATTGACATTTATGAGATGTACCCAACACATTAAAAGGCTTTGTTTTAAAAGCTCCCCCTCAGAAATTGATTCACATAAAATGACATTCTGCGTAGCACAATTTTTTAAACATATTCGAGGAAAGGATTGTTGAACACACAAGTTTAACAAATACCACTTTTTATGGAAAAATACCACAAAATATATTGTAGACACTTTTACATTGAAAGTTCTTTTTGAAAAAGTATGTCCAACGATTTATAAAAACATGATAGAAGACTTCTCTTCTATTTTTAGAGTAAGCGCACTGAAGCGTACACTTCCTTATTACATTCGGGTCCGAGTTATGCACCGATGTGTACATAAGTCATAGAGAAAATTTAGAAATGATATGTTTTGAAAGCATTTGAAACTCTTGTTCGAACTTCATTTACACGCCTGTGTCGATGTTAATCAATATTTTTAGGTACGTAAATGTTATCGATTCCAAGAGACATGTTGGGAATATTCTTTTTGGTATTTTTGAAATTTTTATGATTTTATATTTTGTTTTTCTAGATTTTATATTTTTCTATTTTCTTTTTGTTGGTTTTATATTTTTTGTATTTTCTTTTTTAAAAAATATGTATAAATCAAAATAAAGAGAAAAATCAAAAATATTTACAAGTCGAAGTTTCCATCAGCAGTGACAGTTGTTGCTAGAGTTGAAGTAGATGAAGTTGAATCTGGTTGTTGTTGACATTTATCGGATGCATCAGCAGTAGTAACAGCAACATCGAACAAAGGACCGAATATACTTTCCAACTCTATCATTGATGTCATGAGTATCATATCTGCTTTAGGAACTTCTGTTGACGTTGTGGTGCGAGGTTTGAACTGTTGTGTTCAAACGTCATTTGACATTGAGGTTCGAGGTTTGAACTGATGTATTCAAACATCATTGTAAATTCATCATTTGTGAATCTACTGTGATAATGGTTTCTTAGATATCAGCTTTTTCAGCATCCATACTCTGAGGTTTTCCTGCTTTACATTGTATAATGCACCTGCACTTAAGTCAATTCTTTATTGCTTTTGACCATTGAGTGATGTACCTGCACTTAAATCCAGAGTTAGTTTGCATACATGAATATTAGGGATATCTACATTGGAACCATGTGTGAGTTCACTGTCAACCTTGCCCGTGCAAGAGTCGAATGTCTTTCCTGTAGGAATCCACTTAAGACCAACATATTTGAAAATTCTACCCTTGGGTTTCCACCTTAGATAAGATCTAAAAGATGTTTTCTCATACACAGCGGAAGTCTTATTAGGAGAAAACCTATATCCTGTAAAGATCTGCCTACTAGGTTTTTGAGTATGACTCTTTTGATCTACGGGTTTGTTTCTGTTTCTAGTCTTATTGGATTGAATCTTTGCATGTGAATTCACTTCCTTCAGGAGTTTTGTTATACAAGCATCATGATTTGCATTAAAGACACACTTATGACATGTTGAACAAACAAAGTGTTTGGAATTTGAGAAAGAACTAGAATTCTTAAAATGATCTTCTTTGGGGACAGCCGTTATTGTTACGCAACTACTCTTAGATACAGGCAAACTCCTAGGTGTTTGATTTTTGCTCCTAGGTTTTAGTTTGCTATCATCAGCAGTGCATTGAAATCTAGCAGAAGGGATCACACTAGTTTTTGAGTTCCTATCTCTTTCTTATGTCTTTTTCTTAGCTTCATCTAGATAGTGATTATGAACCATGTCGTTTGAACTAAATCTTGGCATGTTCTTAGAACTATTCCTAGATGAGCTAGATGCAATCATATGATCAGGTTTTGCAAAGGCGGTTTTTGTTTTCTTAGGCAAATAGTGTTGAGTGACTGGTTTTGACAAACTGTTATTCACATCAATCTGGGAGGCAAACCGTTGTTTTGACATTTGGGGACATTCAGATTTAAACGCATTTGGTTGTCTAACAACTGATTGGTTTCTTAGTGATGGTAAAACCGGTTTCCCCAAGACTGATGTTTTATCAAACTTAGTATCTACACTATTTCCTTTTAACTTCCTTAAGTCATTTTTTAAAGCATCAATTGCAAAAACCTTTTCCTGAATCTGAGCTTTTAAATCAGCATTAATAGCAAGCAAAGAAGTTGTCTGTTCTATAGTCTTAGATCTCGTAATTTTAATAGAATCATACAAATCTTTGTAATGCTTTTTCAGAGACTCATTTTCCTTACGTAATTTAGCCACACTATGTTCTAATTCGATGTTCATTGTTTCAAGTACATCAATTTCCTTTTTAATCTTGGTTTTATTATTTGATTCATTCAAAATTTGACCATGTTGCCCTGATTTTAAAGATTGATTTTGACATTTAAGTTCAAAAGCAATACAATGTGCTTCCATTCTTGAAAAAACTTTTTGAAATTGGGCAACATTCTTTTTGAGTAAAATATTTTTAGACTCGATTGATTGCTTTGAGTATTTAGTTGTCTGGTTATCAGGTGATGAATCAAGCATAGGACTTTTAACTTGACATTTTTCAAGATACTTATCAACCCTACCTTTATTAATGATTTCATGTTGCTCAGTATGTTGTTGTCCTATAGCAAAGATATTACATTCAGCAGTCAATTGTACCTCATCCATTGGCTCTTCGTCATATATGGGTCTGATATCTGCATCATCAACATCTGTATCATTCCCTGACCTGCTGCTATCATCTTGCACTTCTGATTCTGTTTTATTGCTCTCCATGATAACCAAACCATTATCCACTGCTTTACCCTCATCAAGTCTTACAATCTTGGCGTCTGCAACTTCTTTGTATTTCGCTCCTACTATCGTACTGTCTTTGATGACATATTCTTTCAGCAACGGACTTCTTGACATTACCCATGTGTTGGAGTAGTGTATCTCTGAAGTGTTTAACCTCGATTCTAGTGTATTTAACAAAGTACTTGTCTGTCATTTGACTATCATAATCCAAGGAAAACTGTGAATCGATGAACTTCTGAAATTGTCTGTTGATCACCCAAAAGACTTTCATAGATTCATCTTCTTAAAAATCATCTTTGTCAAGTTGCTTTTGTAGTTGATCTACGTTGAGAAGCATCATACTTGTAAAAGTCTCTTTATCTTGACCAAAGAGTGACATGAATGCCCGCTTGAATCCATGTTCGATGCGAGTGCCTTTTAAGTCATATTTTGAAAGAACTTGAAGGTGTGAATGAAGAGATCTAAAATATGCCATGCATCTTTCTTTTGCTTTTGACATCTTGTATTTGATTGCATGCACATCTTTTGTTTCAGAATTCAAACTGCTTTCCTTTTCTGATTTGCTGGATGCAGTCTTTAAATTTCTGTCTTCTTTCTCAGAACAAGTGTTTTGTTTGATAACCAAATTAACTTTCAATGAATCAACATTCAATGCTGGAATTGGATTTGAATGATCTTCTTGTGTTTGCATCAACTTCTTTTGTTTCAACACTTGTGGAGTTCGTTGTTGATGAAGAGTTATCTCATGCATGTATTTCCCAATGGAATCCATGTTAAAGATCATTGCATTGTAGAAGGATTGAGCATCAAATCTTGTATATTTTTGCATACGCGCTTTGAATTCTGAATTAAAATCATTTTCAAACGTTGTTCTGAGTTTTGTCAAAGTAGTCTTGCAATCAGTCTGAGAAATTATTTCTTTAGTAAGATGCTGTTCTAGTAAATCTAAGTCTTGAGAGAATGTTCTCTTGAAGATAGGCATGATACCAAAATCTTGTAAAGTATCTATGAGAAACTTTAATTATGACTGAGTTGCTCGAAGACTGTTCATACATTTAATTCTTGAAAGTTGTGTCTTCTCTTGAACTTTAGAAATTAAACACGAAGAAACTGTGTCATTCTGAAGAACACTTGATGTTTGAGTTGGCAAATTGGTATTGGTATTTGACATTTTGATGTTGTGAATGGATATCGGATCTTAAGTAGGTAAAGTGATTGTTGTTGTGGATTGAAATTAATTACTGTTCACGGGATTTTACAAATCTTTGATTAAAACCGAGAAAAGAATGGAATCTTTCGCGGGATTTTATAAAATCAAGAAGAAACCGTGAAACAATAATTAATTGTGGTTGAAATCGTTGTTGAAATTGAAGTACGTGAGCTTTTGAAACGATTAATGGGCTTAAAGCGATGAAGGGTGCACAAATTTTCACCTTAAAATGAGTAACGGTTGATTAAAACTCAAATAAGGACTAACGGTGCAATGACGATTCACTTTGGAGGACAAATGGGCTGAATTATAACTTGTAAGGACTAACGATGTAACTAAGTTTCAACAATGAGGGTTAATAAACAAACCAAGGATGAATTGTCAATTGGGCTTGAAGTTTAGGGGCTGAAAGTGTAAATTTAAAATATAATTAATAAGAAAACGTGTTTCCCTCCTTTTTGTAATCGTCTTTTTCGTTTTGAATTTATAAAAGAACGAACGATTATATTTGTAGTCTCACGGGATGGTACGGTGATCGTCGGTAAAAACCAAATATACCACGATGATCGAAAAAGGATGACGATCGTAATGATGTAAGTTTGAAGTCCCGTAGTTAACCGACACACGAAACCGAAAAACCCAAAATTACACAGAAAGAGCACGTTTCACCATTTTTCCTTATGTATAATTCGCTTGGTTGTTTTGGTGTTGTATAAATCGCATGTGGTTTTTCTTTTACGTATAAGTCGCCTAAATAGAACGTATAGATCGCCCTACAAAGAAACGTATAGATCGCCTATGATGAGGTATAGATCGCCTGTGATGTTGTATAGATCGCCTTACAAAAATGTATAGATCGCCTTACAAAGAAACGTATAGATCGCCTATGATGAGGTATAGATCGCCTGTGATGTTGTATAGATCGCCCAATACCAACAAAAACGTACTTGTACTGTTTCTTGTCTTTAACATAAACCAACAAAACGTCCTTGTGTCCTTTCTTTGATTCAAACGTTGGACCACAAGATAATAAGCAACCCAGAAATATAAGCTTGTAAATAAGCAACAAATAAGCTCGTTAAGCCCAGAAAAATAAGCTTGTTATTAAGCTCTCCACACCACAATAAGTCTCGTAAATTTTCAAGTGACAAACATGTCATAAAAAAAATAAGCAAGAACACGATTTGATGAAGAGAAAAACGAAAAAGCACAAGCGTGTTGGTTTGAATGAAACACAACAGCTTGATGTTTTGTTTCCTTGAACCCAACAAAAAGAACAATAAGAACAATATTTGTTTTTGTGTCTGACGTGAAGAATTAAAAAGAAAATTTTGTATATAAAGACACAAGAAAAAAATTAGATAAAATGGAACCCAACGACAAAAGCAAAATAGACAAAATATTAACAAGCTTTTTCTAGATAAGCAAACTAGACACGAATAAGCCGTATGAAAGTTAAGCCGTAACTAATAAGCTCATACAAACCACAACGAAAACACTAAACCCACCCGCGGCGAGTGATACCAAATGTTATCCCAAAGCTTAATCCATATCACAACACAATAAGCAAACCCAATAAGCTATAATAAGCCAAAAATAAGAAGAAGAAAGATAGGAAATGAAATGGTAGAATATTAGATTAGAAGAGAGAGTTTTGGTGAGTTACACATACAACAAATGAAGCAAATGTAACCAACACCCTCTCCATGTGTGGAGAGGGTTTCTTTTATACCCTTAGCCTATTCCTTGGCACTTGGGCTTTCTAAATGGGTCGGGCTTGGCTTAACTTGGGCTTTAAACCCGAAACATAGACAATATTAGATTACAATCCAAGCCCGTTAATACCCAACTAGCCTATTACATTACAAGACCTATTTGACTTTATAAGACCGATAACTTTCTTGTTTGACTTAATAAGATTAAGGCTAAGATGTAATGCTTATGAGTGTACCGATAGTGTATTAGATTATAGAACTTGTTTTAGTGGTGCATCATGAGTCTGCTAGTGAGATCGCATTCGTGTGATTAGGATTTACTAAGTGATAAGAGGCATTAGGATAACCCTTGTTTTTAGTCTGCGTTTGTTATAGTTATGATGATCTTATTGGTCATATAACTGCCCTCACACCCTTGCTATACACTCATTTTTAGTGCAATATATCCCTACTACACCCCTCTGAGCCTATCTGTTTTATGGTTCTCGTGATTTTTCGATGGATTCTGGATTATTATTAAATAGCATTCTTTACACCCCATTAAAAAGTTACCCAAATTGCCTTAGCCCCCTTGTATGTACTCATTTTTAGTACATTATTGTAACATAATCGTTTAACCTTAGTTAATTGTTTGCTTGATTACATGGTTTTTATTTTATGGAGAAATAGGGAAGAAAGTCAAATTATTACCCCGTGCGCATTAATGTACTCCATTTTATTGATCCTTCTAATTCGGGTCATTAGTTAGTTTATTATTGAGTTATGTAAAAATCAAGTGTAGGGATGTCAATATGTATCTCGAGTGATGTATATTATTATTTCATTTTCAGCAGATTTATGATGGCAGAGCAAAAGTTTATATAAAAAAAATATAATGTAGAATACTAGTTATCTAATCACACACATAATCAAAGCAAGAAATCTTAAAGAGAGAAAGAGTGGTTAGACACTTCTAGATAGAAAAACAAAAGAGAAACTATTAGATTAATGAAATGACCAACACCCTCTCCAAGGCATGGAGAGGGGTTTATATACGTGTACATGGTCGGCCAAGCCATGGGCTTGGCCAGGTTAGCTTACTTAAGTTCTAAATATTAACTATGAGCTACGAGATACATTTTAGGAGTGACCGAGACTTTTTCATATTTCTAACAATCTCCCTCTAAGGGAGGTCACTCTAATTTAAAAACTCTTAATCTAAGCATTCTATGAATGTCTTCAATCTTGCTCGTAGTTTGATTCCTTGATCTTTATCTTGTGATATGTGTAGTGATCTTTTGAATTTAGCTTGAGCCTTGTTCCTTTAGCTTGTCTTGTATGTGATCTGAGTTTATTGAGGTCATCAGCCTTACATTCATCTTGTCTAATCTTTTGCCTTCTTTGATCTTGTGACCTTCAGACAGCATGATCATACCTTTTTCTTTATCGTGAATGATTGTTTAATAATTCTTAAATGAAATTATTTAACTTTAAGACTTCATCATTTTCAAGGATGTCTTTGCAATATTCATAGTAGGCTAGTGTCTTTGAAACATGTACTTGAGCTTTCATGATGTCTTTACTTATGTCAGTATGGGTATGAAGCAAGTGGCTATGAATTAGCTCGTCATTCGGTTAAATGTGGCCGCCATCGGGAAACTGCATTTAATGGGTTAGTGATTAAAACAACATATATGGACAAAAGTGTCTATGTATACTTCGTCGTGTATAATACGGTTCAATACCATGGCTCCAGTTAATCAGTTTTAAATATTTGCATGTTGATTTGGTAGATTCAAAATGAAATCTCCTTGGACAGGGTTTAATTGCTGCACTAGCCGTTCTCATTACCGAAGCGTCTTAAAGCAGACAACACGGTATGAGTGAACCAGTGAGTTATTGTCTCACCGATTGAATCAAAAATTGATTGAAAATCAATCGATGTGTCACTTGCTAAAGTGGTTTTGCAACACATCGAGAGTTTTATGCATTTCAAAATTCGTCAACTGTCAATTCATAGTCTGGACCGAATCGATATCCAGTGTCACAAGTTTGATCCATATAGGATCTCACAAGTCACCTACTGTAGAGCTTGTTTGATGTTTTGGGATCTGAAAGGGATTTCCATCGTCACGATGAATACTTAAGTATAAATCTGATGGGTCTAGGCAAGAGTTAACATGGATAATGTGTAGGACTCTCAGTATATTACTTGATATCAAAGTGTATGAATAACAAGCATATTTTGGATTAGTATACCCTATAAGATTTATGGATGATTCATTTTGACTCTAGATACTCATTAGTGCACTTGGTTTTAGTAATTGGAGGCTGGAGTTGAATCCTACCTTTTCAATACCAACTAACTCGGAGTGAGAAATTTGTTTGAAATCATTTAAATTCTTCCCATGAAGTAATTGAAACAAAGACAAGAGTATTTTGAGAGAGACCTGGGAGTGGCTAGGGAGGGTTGTGCATTGCATCACTGGGTCTATGATGTCTATCTTCAATGCCAGACAACATCTTGTGTTTATGATAGCATATGGTGTTGACCTCTGGTTTTTTTTTGCCTAAGTGTAAGGGTCGGGTTTCTTTCTTTTCACCACTTTATTCTTTACATTTTCTTTTGTATTCTTAAAACCCTTCATGGCTTACACAAACGTATTCTTTAACTAGGCCTCCTTGTTGGGGGTTTGTTCCCAGTTTCAGTACTAGCTCTGTCTTAGTCGGTATTATCCCTTTTTCTCACTTTACTCCTTATATCAAATCATACATAAGGACTTCTATTCTATCTAATGGAATGTCCCTGGGTAGATCCCTCTAGTTCTGGCTGGACCATGGAACAAATTCCTAACCTTAATCACCTTATAACTTCATAAAATTAAGTACATGGTCGGTCTTTTGGTATTTCAACAGTATCCATTAAAACCTTTTGAAAAATCAATCAAGGTACTAGTGATATTAATAAAAACTTTTTTTACCTTGATGTTTTACTTTTTCAGAAATGCTCCCCCTTAACATGTGCATCGATAACCGAAAGAGTTTTGCACATTGAGGGAGGAGACAGCACTTGAGACTATACATATCACTTTTACAAGTTTCATATATTTTAATCACATTTTCTCCCCTTATTAAAAATGTCAAATCTTTTGATATTTTGGATATCAATTGATTCAAATATGTTTGAAAACTGTTTGGGGAGAAAAATGTTCCAATTATTAGCAATCATTTTATTAGGAACATTTCAATGCTCCCCCTCAATTAATGAGGGTATTATATAGTGTTGAGTACGTTAATTTGAAAGATTTTGAATTTATTGAAAAATTCTTGAAAATTCGTACTCACACACTATATAAGCCTATTTTATGTTCTACACTACATATATATATATATATTCACAAGATATAGCACGAGACAGAACCTTAAAGTTTAGTAGAACTAAGAATGATGAAGTCAAACAATCCGCATCAGCAATCTGTAGTCCGTCTCGACCGTCCTTCCACCAACAAAGCATTCTAAGCTTCTCTTGAACCGTCTTTCCAGCAAGAGGTTGTCAATCATTTGTACCATTTCATCAGTTCGTTTCTGATCTTTCTTTGTCCAAGCTCTCTTTGGCATTGCTTCAACTTTCTTTTCAAGTTCTAAAAGTCTTTGCTCAAACTTCGAGGACGAGTCAGATTCAGATACATTTGTAACTTGAGCTTGTGTGGTTGGTGGTGTCGGTGTTGATGTTGTCTTTTCAGTAACCATTGAGATAACAATGTCAATGAGTGGAGTTCTTTGGACAGCTAGGTCCTCTTGATGAATAGGAACGTCCATCATTGACTGAATCTCATGTTCAGCAGATGACAGAGTTAAACTGGTTGTTCATTTCCAGCTTGTTTCTCTGTAACTTCTGCACCAGCTTTGTTTTCATTAGCTTTTTTTTCTCATCACTGGAGACGTCTCGGACTTCATCATCAGATCCAGAAAGTAAGCTGCTTGAGTTACCAGAATTGTCCTTTAGCTCATCGGGAACCTCTAGAATAATACTAGATCCTTCACTTGAGCCTTTGGAAAGTTTTTGAATTCTGTAGTCAAGCATGCTTCTTCTTCTTTTAGGTGCTTCCATAGCTTCCCCCTGAACCAACAATCCTTTCTTGAGTAGATTCAAGGCTTTGTTCCAAGCGCATCAGAATAATAATATCCGCATGAAGAAGTCTTGTTCTATAAAGCCCAAATACTCGAAGTACCCAATTCTATCCATTTTAAGAAGTCAAAACTGTATCATCAAAGTCAATTAAGTCCAGGATGTGCGCATTTCTCTCTTCAGGATAGTGATGATATAGACTGTAACACCAAAGTCAACTAAGCCCCAGATGTAGACAATTAAACCCTCTAAGTAGTCGAAATGATAACACCAAAGTCAACTAAGTCTCGGATGTAGACATTTCTTCCTGCATGATGCTGACTATCTAAAGGAATCATCATACCTATGTGTACCTCTTTTATCAAATATTTCTACTTCTTTGAGAATAAGCTTAGTGATTAACCGGTCGGGGAAACATTAAATGAATCAGAAACATATCATCAACTTCAAGGCTTCTAAAACTACGTAATTATTTCCAAGCAATCCTAAGTTTTTTTTAAGAACTATGAAATGTTGGCAATCTTGGTCATCTGTAGTTTTAAGCCTAATCCACTAATCTTGAAATTATATTTAAGCCCCTAAAGTTATTAACTTATGACAACTGAAGCCCTTGGAGTTAAAAATAAATTAACTCCCCCTCAAATTATTATCCGTTAAGTTAAAATTTTTCCATATGATAACCGTGACTTGTTGAAGATAATTCGAAAACACTTTCTCCCCCTCGAACAAAGACCCGTATTCTATTTAAAGATCTATTGTATTTGTTCGAGTGGTCAAATTTCTTGAAAATCTGTTTGAGATGTCAAAAGCTGATTCTGATTTGATTAGAACACGTTTTCAAATGGTTAACCCGAACTTGATTTGTAAAATCATTATTTTTTGAGAAAAATCTTTCGGGTTATAAAACTTGTACAAATGGCAACCTAGGACCTTCTGGTTGCAAGTTAAAATGTGTAAGCTCCTAATTACCTTATAAGTCCATTAAGATTATAACACATGACATCTAACGACCTTATTAGTTAAACTTAACTAACTCCCCTTTAAATAATGATCCGTCATTGTTAAATCTTTTATCCGATTATTCCTTGATATATTTTGAAGCAGCATTTTAAAAGATATATTCATTAGCACTTTTCCCCCCTTAAATAATGATCCGTTTTCTATTGAAAGAGTTGTAGTCATTGTTTGAGTGATAGAATTTTTTTTAAATCTTTTTCTGATGAGAAACTGATATGACTGATTTGTTTTGAAATACAACACCTTTTACACCAAAAAATAAGATTTCTCTCATTTTGAAAAATAAATGCACTGACACGTATACTTATTTTATAGAAAGCTTGGGTTGTGTAGAAAAGTATACACAAGCCTTTACATGATCATTAAGTAGATCATGCCCGAGAAACTTAATTCCCGTTGTGAGGTCAAGTTTTCTTTTTGACGAAATACTTGCCTTTAAGATTAAGACCGGGTTGCAGTCTGAAATAACTGCAAGCCAATGACATGTTTTGAAAATATTTAGAACTTCTGCTCGAACTTTATTTACAGCTTTGTATCATTATTGAATGACATTTCTAAAGCCGTAAATATTATCGATTTTCAGAAGACATGTCATGAAAAATATATTTTTGTATTTTATGATTTTTTAAGTTTTCTATTTGATTTTCTGGTTTTATATTTTTGTATTTCTTTTTGTAAAATTTTATAAAAATTAAAAATGAAAAGTCTTTTTGAGTTTTTTTTATTTTCTATATTTACATAGGATACAAGAAGATGTGCCACCATCACTCTTCTTCTTCTGCCAGTCTTTTCAGCGTTTCAGGAGACATACTTCTCATTCCAAGCTTGTTAATAAGAAA
The DNA here is from genome assembly GCA_026074375.1 of Tanacetum coccineum. Lineage (NCBI taxonomy): Eukaryota > Viridiplantae > Streptophyta > Magnoliopsida > Asterales > Asteraceae > Tanacetum > Tanacetum coccineum. The sequence goes on from BQNB010087046.1 coordinate 23,055, forward strand.
CACAAGTATTTCTCGTCCCATTGCCTTGGTAAAGATATCTGCCAGCTGATATTCTGTTCTGACAAAGTAGAGCTCAACCACCCCTATTTTCCACATGCTCTTTTATGAAATGGTATCTGATGTTAATATGCTTGGATCTTAAATGTTGGACGTTGTTACAGCATAAGGCAATAGCAATTTTATAATCGCAGTACAGAGGAATTTTGTTGAATCCATGGCCATAGTCTGTCAATTGTGATCTCATCCAAAGTATTTAAGCACAACATCCGGATAAGGCAATGTATTCAACTTTCGTACTAGATATGGTTGTGCTCTTTTGTTTCTCAGACGACCAACTGACTAATATGTCACCCAAGAGCTGCATACTGCCAGATGTACTTCTTCTGGTATCTTGGCAACCAGCATGATCAGCATCTGCAAAAGCTGTTAGTGCAATACAAGAATCCTTCGAGTACCACATACCCATATTAATGGTTCCTTGTAGGTATCAAAAGATTCGTTTAACTGCATGTAAGTGCTTTTCGGTAGGCTTAGCTTGATATTGGGCACACATGCAAACAACAAATACAAGGTCTAGTCTACTGGATGTCAGATACATAAGGGAGCCAATCATTCCACGATAACGTGTACGATCAACTGCTTTCCCTTGTGGATCTTCATCCAGTTTGGATTTCTCCACCATGGGAGTATCCACCGGGTCACTGGTTTCCGTACCATGCTTTTTAATTATTTCAAGAGCGTATTTTGATTAGTTAAGAAAGATGCCTCTAGGACTTTGAGAAATCTGAAGTCCTAGAAAGAAAGACATTTTGCCCATCATCGAAATCTTAAATTTTGAACACATTATTTCAGAAAATGTTTCACATAATGCAGGATCAGTTGAAGCAAAGATTATGTCATCTACATAGATTTGTACTAGTAAGATGTCTTTGCCTTCTTTCCGAGTGAATAATGTTGGATCAACAGCACCTTTGGAGAACTTTTGGGAGAGTAGAAACGATGATAACAAATCATACCAAGCCCGTGGAGCTTGCTTTAGCACATAAAGAGCTTTCTTCAGCCTGTACACATGGTTGGGATTATCTTAATCTACAAATCTGTCTGGTTGACTAACATAAACCTCTTCATGTCGTATACCATTTAAGAACGCAGTCTTGACATCCATTTGGTAGACTGTCATGTTCTTGTGAGCGGCATATGCAATAAAAATCTTATGGCCTCAAGTCGTGCAACCGGTGCAAAAGATTCTTCAAATTCGATCCCTTCTTTTTGACGATATCCCCTTGCTACCAACTGAGCCTTGTTTTTAAAAACACCTCCCAACTTATCTAATTTAACCTTGAAGATCCACTTTAAGGTAATAACCTTGACACGATCTGGACGAGGAACGAGCTCTTATACTTCAAGTCATTCGAACTTATTTAATTCTTCTTGTATGGCTTTGATCCAATAGGATTCCTTCAAAGCTTCTTTATAATTCTTTGGTTTAATGGAAGTAAGGAAAGCATCAAAGTAGCAAAACAAGGCTTCATTTTGTAGTTGATGTCTTGTAAAGACGGGTTATGAGGGATTGCCAATGACATTATCCAACGGATGATCCTTGATCTATTTACTGAGATGTTCAGGTGGTTGATTGACTGAGTGTACATTAGTTGGAATAACATCCCTTGAAGAAGATTCTTCAGAATTTGGTTATGGAATTAGAACACCAAAGAAGGAATCATTATCTAGATGTGCAACTTTAATATCATGAAACTCTTCTATAACATCAAGAGAAGCAACTGGGGATTGTGATTCTTGAGGAGTTTGTGAAGTACTTGGAGATGGTACATCTTGATCAACTGGAGTTGAGGAAGGTGAACCAGTTGAATCAGCCGGTACTAGAGAACATCTGCAAGAACTAGAGAAGCAACACTAGGTGGAGGAGAGAAGTATTCATCAAACATCAGTTGAAACAAAATTTCCCAGTCCTTCTTAGTTGGTGGTACATACGGTGTTAGAGAAGAAGGATTTGGCACAAGTCCTGAACTGATTGTTCCAGGAGTCAATAATTAAAGCCCGAGTCCTGAACTGAATTGTTTAAAAGCCATCACTGTCAGCTTATTAAAGTGAACGTGAATAGTTTTAATGATTAGACGGGTCCTCTTGTTGTATATTCGAAAAGCCTTCTTTGCAGGAGCATAACCGACAAAGATTTCAATATCTGCTTTAGGTTTCAACTTGCCAAGATCCTCACTATCATTGGTGTGGTAACAAAGAGCACCAAAGACGTAAAGATAAGATAAGTCGGGTTTCCTGTTATGGAGAAGTTCATACGGTGTTTTATTGTGACGTTTATGGATTAATTATCGGTTTTAAGTAAAGCAAGCAGTCGCAACTGCCTCTGCCCAAAGAAATAGCAGAGCCTTAGAAAATATCAACATGGTGCGGGTAGCTTCCACTAAAGTTCAATTCTGTCTTTTGACAACATCGTTCTGTTGTGGAGTGCGAGCAACCAATGTTTGGTGTGAGATCCTGACTTCTTTATAGTAATCTCTTAAGTTCTGATTGACAAACTCTGTGCCATTATTGGTTTTGATATTTCAGACAGTCGCATTGAGACAAACTTAAATCATTTTGAGAAATTTAATCACTAAATCTGTAACTTCATCCTTCGATCTTAGAAATTTTACCCAAGTAAACCGAGAGTAATCATCAACAATAACCAGTATGTATTTCCGCCCATTGATACTTTGAATCCTCATTGGTCCACAAAGGTCCATGTGCAACTGATAGAGATTTTCTTGAATGAAGTTTTTAGCTTTGGGTTTGTGGGAGTGTTTCTTTCTTTTCCCTAGAGCACAGGCGGAACATAAGTGATCCTTCTGAAATTTTAATCTTGCTAGCTCGCGAACCAGTCCTTGTTCGTCCAATGTAGTGATGTAATCAAAGTTTAAATGGGATAGCCTTCGATGCCATAACCAAGACTTGGTCTTTGACGCTTTCGACAAGAGAAAAATAGGAGATGATAACATCATATCTTGCAAAGACAACATGTATATGTTTGAGCCCCTTGATCCCTTGAGTAAATCAACATCTTCTAAGTCACGAATGTAGCACGTGTGTTTGCGAAAAGCTACCTCAAGATCGGAATCACAAAATTGTCCTACAGAAAATAAGCTGTGACCTAACCCTTCCACATAGTAAACCTGAGACGTTTCCTATATGATAGTCACCATAGCCCATTATCTTTGCAATCTGATCGTTACCAAATCTGACAGTACCCAAAAATTTATGAACAAAGTTGATGAGCTGAGACCGGTTTCCGATCATATGCTTGGAGCATCCGGAGTCCAAATACCAGAGAACAATTTGGACAACCTGAAATTGACAAGAGAAGAAGATGTAGAATTTGAAACAGTGGATCCCCAATTTTTGTTGGGTTCCAAGATGTTATAAGGCCTAGATCCTAAGATACTAGGTTCACTGCTCAAATCTACTGATTTTGCAACTTTGGTTTTCCTACGGTATATCTTTATCTCTGGATTAGGAGTAGTTACTAATTTTGAAGTGGTTTCCTTAAGAGGCACTACTTTAGTGGAGGTGATCCTAGTTAAGGGACACACATTTCCAACTATAATGACGGTCCATCATGTAGGTTTCCACCTATATTCAATATTAATGAACACTTTTCCAGTTGGTTTCCAAATGTTCTTCTTTTTGTTTGTCTTAGCAGATTTAGATTTAGAACGCACATTCACATCATTAACAAATTCAAGAAAACACACATCATGATTTGCATCAAACATACATTGCTTACATTTAATACAGATTAATTCAGAATTTGCATTTAACGTTGTATGCTTAACATTCGCATTACACACAGGTTCAATAACACGATTCTTTTTATTTGAATTAGATTTAATTCTCCTATGGTGGTCTTCTACTGTATTCTTTAGGTTGCAACTGGTTGTTCACGAGATCTTATTATTCTTGGTATTGTCTGAGGGTTGTGATCTGCTAGCACTAGTAGAACTCTTCATTCCTATAGAAGGCAACACAGGTTTGTTAGAATCTTTTGTTTTATGTGAATCTACCAGTTTGTGAGTGTTACTTGATGATGTGGCAGGTTCGGAAAACCTAGCTTCCTTGTTTTTGTTCAATGGTGTGACCACAACCAATTTCTCACTAGGTTTTCTTAAACTAGGACATGTATCTGTGACATAAACTAGCACCTCCTGAATTCGTTAAACATACATACAAGCAAAGTTTAAATCCCTATCTAAAAGTCTGAGTGCTCTAGTGTGTTTGACTATTTCCCGAAGAGTCTTAGCATGTTCCCAAGAGTGCTTAATATAGTCTATGTGAGCATACCTTTTTTCAATACTTTAGGAGCTAGAGGTTCTAAATCAAGCATAAACATTTTGGGGGCAATAACCTTGGCATTATTTGGTGTGGCTTCCTTTTCAACCATATTTTTTCCTTTTAAAATCTCAATATGTTTTCTCAAATAGTAATTGAGACATCTTTTGCATCTAGCTTAGCTTGCCATTCATTTATTTTGAAAAATTCTAGAATTTCAAGAGCATTTTAATTGTTTAAAGATCTGTTATTCAGAAAACTTTCTTTTTGATGTTGTAAATTAATTTCAATATTAGCACCACGATTTACAAGACGTGAACATCTGAGTACAACTTCATCAATTTTTTTTCAACCATGAGTTCCTTTATGGCAAGCTCAACCTTAAGCATTAGATTCTCACTGTATTCAGCAATATAATCCTGCTCCATTTAATTAGTGAGGGTAGCAAAAGAATTGACACAGATGTGAACAATATCTTGAGATAAGAGAAGTTCAAATAAGTAATCATTTTCCTGCTCTAATCACTCAATTTCAATATTATCATTTACAAGAGATTTATTATTTGCAGGTAACATATTGACAAGTACAGAAGCAGCATGCATTACAATATTCATCACATCTTGATAG
>BQNB010087047.1:0-22117 GCA_026074375.1 Tanacetum coccineum
TTTTTTTTGTGAGAAAATAATATAGAGGTATTGAAGTATTTATAATGAGTTGTGTGAGGGGGGTAAAATGAAATATTTTTTTTAAAAAATATAGTCGTTAGGGGCTGTTTTGTAATTTTTTTTAAAAATAAAACTAGCCGTTAAGGGGTGTTTGGTAACTTTTTAAAAATAAGAGGGAAAATTAAAACTAGTATATAGCCGTTTGGGGGGGGGGGTAAATGATTTTTTTTTAAATCCACCCCAACGTGCGTGGGCCGGCCAACGCCGGACCCAACACCGTTGGGCAACGCCGCCTAGCGGTGTAGTAACGCCGGACAACGCCGGCCAACGCCGTTGCCGGCGTTACTACACCTAAGCCTCTTAGGCGTCTATGTTCACCCCCACGCCGTTCATAGGTCTTTGATTTCGGTTTCATGCACTTTTTCTACGAGACGTGATTTGCACATTTTTTATTTTGATCGTGACACTTACTATACAAGCATATAAAACACACTGTAAATAATGTACAACTATATAACACACGTATACATAGTATGTCTCAATCAAATAAATGAGTGTGCAAATCAATTCTCTTTTTCCGCTTATCATTTTGAACTTTTTATCTATCTTAAATCTACAAATAGGGCAGTCTTTAACATTCAATGATGTTTGCATTCATTATTTGTGCCTATATTATTTGCATCTGTGTCGTAACTAGGTTCTTAAGACAACGAAAAGTGGCTAAGGGGTGGGTTTGCATTCATTATATGATTTAGCGCTGAATAGTTTAAAAGTTGAATGATTCAATGACTCTGAGTGAGTGGGTTTCTGAGTGTTTGATAATCGTGTTGAATGATTGATCTGAATAAATTAAATTACCATTTTAACCTTTATTGTTTTATATGTTTTTTATTAATTATTCCATTAGCTATTGAATGAGTATGAAAAACCGGCTTATGCTAAGTAAAAAAAAACAAAAACACTTTTGAAACATGTTTTGCCAAACACCCAAATCAGATTATTTACATTTCCACCTCTCAATAAAAACAACATGGATGGAAAAAAATACGAAGTTTAGAAAGTTACCATACTTTCGTTTCTCTTAATACTTCCATCAAACACATGATAAACACAATTCCATCTACACTTTCCTCAGCCACGTTGAAGCATCTACATGAAACAAACACCTCATTAGCAGATAAAGCATCAATAAAATCCGTCATTGCAATCATCGAGTCCAATTTATTTTTAACTAAACGTTTGTAACCTGTTGACACTACATGAAATATATGTTTTTTAGTCTCAAAATCTTTACAAAAATTGAGCACAACCTGCAAAAAACAACTCGTACATAAATTTGTTGCACACTCGAAAGGAAAAAGAAAAAGCTTCAAACTTTACCTTTTTTACATAAGGAAAAAAGCAAAAAGCTTCAAACTTCAATTTTGTATACGTATCTTCTAAAGCTAATTCCAGCAACATAGTTAAGCCAAACTCGTACATAATTTTGATGCTTGTTTTGATCGGATTATAAGTGGAGATTAGTGGCCTCATAGCGATATCTAGCCAAATAAACTTGTGATCTTGTACGAAATAGGATCTGAACGAGTTATTGTGATCCCTTTTACTTATGTCGATTTGAAAATGACCCGTTTGCAGATGTTTCTGATGACTCTGAGTCTGACTGTGACCCTTCCTCTGTAGAATCAAGGATATCAACTAAATGTAGTGTTGCATTTAAGCTATTTAAGAATCTAAAGATAGAAGGAAAGCATATCGAATAATGACTTGATTGTTGGTCTCTTTGGTTTGGTTGTTTTTTTTTTAGTTCAGCTGCAACAATAAGTATGATACAAGACGGGTCATTTTAAGAGATGTGAAAAGCCTATAAACATGAGTAACGAGTAATGTGGTCATCTTTAATCTATATAGAACATGAGTTAGGGGAGATAACACAGTTTTGTAAACACTATTTATTTTAAAAAATTCACAAAAGTGGACATGCTATATCATATATGTCAGAAAACAAACCAGCAAGAGTATCAATGGTAATAACACTACAATTGCAGCTTGAAGGTGAGGCAATGCCATCGTTACCTTAACGCATAAACCTCCAAAATCATTGTGTTTTAAAAGTTTATATTATTATGTGATTAACATTTGGTAAACATATTTGATTTGTTTTGTAACCTGCCTTGCTAGTTTGGCCTGTGGCCCCCTATACACCTTTATATTTATCTATGCAAATTAAAAATTAATGTAGACACCAAGAAAGGCGGTGCCCAATTGTTATATTCATGTAAGATTCACAAATCAAATGACAAGATGCATGTACCTCAGCTGACAGAATGAAATTTAGACCCATATTCAGCCTTTCTTCAAGAAGAGCATATGTACAACCATTGGAGTCGATCTTCCTTTTAAGACGACACTGTTTATTGAATACAATTTAAATTAAGTTCATGATAATAAGTTTGTTATTCTTAATAACAATGTTCAAAAATTAAACAAATTTAATCAAATAAACGACAAGAAAGTGATGGTCAATGCTATAATGATAAGAATTAAATTGTATTTATTACAAAATTAGGGAACATTCTATTGTTGAATTACCTGACAAAGCATGTAATCATAGCCAAAGCTGGCAGTGGCATCTCTTGACATATAATTGTACATCAAATCTGTTGCCAAAGAAACCTATGTTGGACAAAATAAGAACGGTACATTATGCTGGTGGGGTCGATCAATCATAGCTAATAGAGGTGGCAATTTCAACAAATTTACTTCTAGACGGGTATAAGTAAGAGATTAGCTTAATGGTAAATCCATTGAATTGTACAAGAGTAAAACACATCATTTTTTTCTTTAAAAGTGGAAATTTAATGCATAAAACATCCATGACTGATTTATATAATAGATTCTTAATATAATAACAGTTTTTGTGATCATATTTGATACATATATTATTTATAGAGATGAAAATGCTTGACAAAACATGTGGAGGGTCAACCGCCCCATGTTGGGAATCTCTATCTGATAGTGTATAACTATCATGAAGTGTGAGTTGCTTACCTTTTCAGACACTATCTGAACATAGCTAAGGGCCACCATTCCGGTTCTAGCAATTTGTCCTGATGTAACCTGCAAGAAAAAATGCAATGCTTTATACCAGAAAGCAGGAGGAAAACAAGCCATGGTTCCTGAAATTACTCTTAGCTTAATGAATCAACCATAATACAAACAATTAGAATTGTGTTCTGAATGTGATTATCTGATTATTGCGGCTTGATGTCAAGTGATACGTTTTAATGTTTGGATAAACATGTTCTGTGAATCAATGTGTCAATGTGTCATATTCTCACTTTTATACCAGTTGCAACAAAACCGATGAACGACCGTTAAACTAAAACTTTCCTATTTACCCCTTCTTTTTCAACTAATGTTTAAAGAACGTCTACTGCAAAACTTTACAAAATATCTCTTCTGTTACAAAAAAAGTCCTTTTTGGTCATATTTGTTCTTACAAAATCAAAATTGGCTAAGATTATCGCAACTTGAAGCAGCATAAGCACAGCCAAACACAATCTTCTATAACTTTTTTTTTTCAAATTAACCCAAACACTATCTTATTCTATTTAAACTGATAGTTAGGTATATGATTATCTAATTCTATTTATCTAGCAAATTACAAATAATTGGAACCAACTATTTTTAAGATTTAGTACCAAACTACAAATAATTGGAACCAACTATTTTTTATTTTTAGGAAATTTTCTTACTAATACTTTTAGTTTCTTGGACTTAATTTGTTACTATCTGTGGTATTATGAATAAATAAATCATTGGTAGTAAGGGACTATTAATCGTAAAAGAAGAGGCTTCAATGAGGCCTATAATAAGCTTTTTGTTTGAATGTGTTTCGCTGTGGCTAGTGCTATCCACCGAAGTTCCTGGCAAAAACTGTCCAAGTAATTAGTAACACAATCTTTGCAAAATTAGGGAGATTCTACATACCTAAGGATGTGTTTGGGGTTGCATATTAAAACTGATTATCTTCTTGTTCCTCTTTAAAAAAGCAAAATTCAAGCTGTTTTACCATACTGAGGGGGTGTTTGGCTAATCTTACTTAGTTATAATTAAGCTTACTTTACTATCACAATACAATAAGCTTATCCAAAGGCATATTTAAAATGCTTAATAGCTTATATGAGTTAAAAATGCATTTTGCAAAAAGAACTTTGAAAGTGGCTTTCTTCATAAGCCATAAGCTTTTATGATAAGCAAACCCAAGCACCCCTAATAAGCAGTTGGATAAGCAAATCACAAACACCCTCAAAACTGCTAATTTGTTGTATACAAAACAAATGTAATACATACGTAGTTTTAATAAGCAATCCTAAATAGTCCATAAGCAGATAAACTATTATAATAACCAATCCAAAAAACTTTCTTAATTTTTGCTCTAAATCAAAACAAAACAAAGTGAATAAAAATGAGACCTGATTTTTTGTTGAAAAAACAGAAGGAGAAGAAGAAGGATTAAAACCATGAAGCAATTCATCCATCCTTTTTCTTAAAGCATCAACTTCTTCATTGCTTGAAAATGATTCAATGACCAAATACCCTGTAAAAAATAATTCAATTTTTATATAAAAAAATATTGCATTAACTAATAGATATGATGGTACCTTGTGAATTGAAATAGTGAAGCTGATCGGAGGTCAAGGTTCCGACGGAGTCCCAATTGTTCGATTGATTGGAATGAATATCATCCTTCCCTGCCAAACAAAAACCATCAATATGAGATAGCTAGGTTTCACACATCAGCAATATCACTAAATTAACCATATCACAAGGATTGATAATAAATGAAAAATCCGATTAGGGTTTTTTGTGGTTTTCAATCAGATAACAAAATTTCTTGTGGTGGTGATGGTCAGATCGTGATGGTGGTCGGCTCTTGTGCATAGCGGTGATGGTCGGCTGGGGTGGTGGTTGGAGTTTTTTAAGAGAGAAGTTTGATGCGTTTTGAGAGAGAGATGTGATGGGTGATTTGAGATGATCTGGGTGGCTGAGAAGGAGGGATTGGGATCGGACGATCGCTTTAGTGGGGTACGCTGTTGAGATTGGGACATGGGAGATTGTCTTGGATTTATTCTTATTGTTGGTCTTTGTGAGGTAGATGAATCTTTTGAGGATGTGAGTGAGTTTTTGGCGCCTGTCGACGTCCTGTTGGAGAACAGACGTTGGAATGCGCGATGTGTGACTCGAGCTGTTGAGAGAGAGAGAGAGAGAGAGAGAGAGAGAGAGATTTGGATGAGAATGAACGAATGATGCTAGAGTTTTTCAACATTTAACTTTCAACATTAGGCATTTAATTTTTTAATATTTCCTAAAATACGGGTTTTTCAACTTTCAAGGTCAACTGTTGAAAATTAAGAGAAATTATCTTTATAAGTAGTAAAGATAACTAATGAGTAAAATGATTGATTAGGGGTGGCTCAGCACCCACTAGTCACCCTACTAACTCCGTCCCTGCAAATTCTGATCATTGTTTCTAACAAGTTTGATAAGGGGCATCTCAAGCTTTCTTAAGGCCTAAAATGCACTTTAAACATAAAGCCTTTTAGATTGATTCTAAAGCAGCCAAATGGTTTGGTTGGTCTTCACCTTTTCAACGCGTACCCCCCTCTACTATTGGTCTCCTTAATACAAGTATTTGGTCTGTTTTTTGTTTAGAATAATTAAAGCTGAGTTCACGTTAATATAACAGGATTGATTCGGCCACCTTTGTGTTGTATTAATATAAGTTTAGTTTTTAAAAGGTTATGGCAATTAATGCAACACTTTACTAGATGGATCAAATTCCAAACAACATAGTCATAGACCTTATGAAATACATTTTTCATAAAATAGTCTTACACTCTTATGACTTGTTTTTTTACCTACACTTACCTATCAAGCATGATCGATAATCATAATGCTATTAATTTCGTGTTTGATGTTTTATATTAATAAGAAAATACCATTTCTTATGTAGTTGTTTTATCTTGATTACATAGATGCTCTTTTACTTTAGTAAACAAACGAGGGTGTAAGCCCGCGTTACGTTGTGGGATTTTTTGCGTATTAAACACGGCTCTTGAATCCAATAAACCACTTTACGTGCTTGAACCCACCACAACGTTTGCAACATACATTAAATTTTGTTTACAGATAAGAAGTAGAGTAAATTGCATTTTTGGTCCATGTGGTTTGGCGAAATTACAGGTTTGGTCCCAATCATTTCAAAATTGTAGTGAACGTCCCTATTTTCAAGTTTGAGTTGCATGTTTGGTCCTTGACCAAAGTTAACTTACTAAACTACCCTCATTTTCTTCTCTCGTGATTTCTCTTTAATTTTTTATTTTTTATTTTAAAACAAAATTCATATTATTAAACCACTTACCGAGATTTATTTAACTCCCAAACACATAAACACATACATTAATCCATGATCCTCTTACACCTCTATCTCTTTACACCACATAAATTCTTCATCTTCAACCTCTTTTATCTTTCTCTACAAATACAAACACAAAAATAAACACAATTAATTTAACTTAGATCACAACAAAACCCCAAATCTGACCTACTTCTTCAACCCATGTATATCTAACAACAAAACCCAACCACCTTTGGTCCTCTTCAAGATCTGTTGTGTGGCTCACGGCGCGGTGGCCTAACGACGATGGCCTAACAACGGCTGCCCAAAAACAACGGTGACGGCCTAACGACGGCGGCCCAACAACAGCGGCCTAACGACGGCAGTGACTCTTTATGTGTGGATTAGGGTTGAATTGATGAAGATGATAAAGATCTATATTTATTGTTTATGTAAATATCTTGTGTTTTAGGATTTATAGATTTTCTTGTTAATAGAACTAGGCGAATACCCGTGCACGCACAAAAAATTCCTAGTAGCCCACGATATGCGATATTGTGGTAAATTTTTCGTGTAACGTTCAAAATAGAACGTGAAAAGATCTAAATGTTATTACAAACGGTTGTAACATTCGATAATTTAACTCAAGCAAAAAATCTTTATATGTATTAAAGAATATATAAAAACATTTTGTAAAATTAAAAATAAAACATTATATCAATTCTAAGAAAATAACTAACATTTAGTATGTTTGACCACAGAAGTCAAACTACTAACACCCCACAAAGTCAACAAAAAGAAGTCTTGATCAATAAACCTAGGGAGGCCAACAGCGTATGTAGTTGTTATCCTAAAACTTAACCCATATCACACCAATAAGCCATACCAATAAGCAATAAGCTAGAAAAATAGAGAGAGAAAGTAGAGAGAGAAACAAGAGAGAAAGATTAGATTAGAGAGAAGTTTGGTGAGTTACAAATGAAAGAAAATGCAACCAACACCCTCTCCATGTGTGGAGATGGTCCTATTTATACCCTATGCCTTCACTTAAGGTGCATGGGCTTCTTCTTGGGCCGGGCTTGGTTTAACTTGGGCTTTGAGCCTGAAACACGAACAATATTAGATTATAATCCAAGCCCGTTTAACCCGACTGGCCTATTACTTAACAAGACTAATTACGACTAATAAGACCGATAACATTCTTGTTCGACTTATATAAAATTAAGGCTAACAATCTCCCCCAATGTTGAGGTCTTCTTTGATCTCCCTAACGTTGACGTTCTTGATGGAGGTTATCATGATTTGACTTTATCTTTCTCAATGTTGAAGATATGACGTTTGAGCTTCGCCTTCTTTGATCTTATCTTTGTCTTTTCTTGTTTGTAATGGCTTCGTTCATTCATGCTTTGTGATCTTAATCTTGAGCCTTTATCTTTTGACTTTGAGTTCTTGAGATCTTTATCTTGCATCGTCTCCTTGACTTGAATCATCTTGATTTGACTTTCCTGATCAACTTGTGCTCTTGACCGGCATACTCATACTTATTGCATTCTTGTTTGTATTATATGAACATAAGGCTAACAATCTTTCCAAAATACAATTCTTGATTTGACTTTGAAGATCTTTGAGGAAGTTTAGGATCAACAATCTTTATGCTGAATGATTGACTTTGAAAGCTTGAGTATGAGCATGTGGTTTATGAATCCGACTTCGCTGGAATAAGGCTGCAACACCGTCGTCTTATCCTGAAATAAAATAGTTAGCAATAAAAGATGAATATGGCTTTGTCATTCATCTTGAGTTTGGTTGCATTAACCTCCGGTTTCCCGTTTTATAGTATAAATACTATACATGTGATCAGGTAGATTCAAAGAATCTCCTTGACAGGGTTTCCAGCTCAAAGCGTAGGATCTTCTAACACAGATGTATTAGATTCACCATGCTTGCTAGTTCTCATTACCGGAACGTCTCAAAGCAGACAACACAGTAAGAGTGAATCAGATAGTTACTATCTTTCTGATTAAGTCGTCAATTCATTTACTGGACCAAAATTGATATCCAGTTATCACAAGCTTGATTCATATAGAATCTTGCAAGTCACCTACCAAGAGCTTGTTTGATGTTGGCTCAAGCAGGATTTCCATCTTCACTGTGAATACTTAAGTATCACTCGGATGTTCTGGCAAGATCTCAAGGATAATGCGTAGGACTCTTTGTTACAACTTGTGAACTTTATGGTGTTCAACAAGTGTATTTTGACATTGTGTCCTAATGAGATTTATAATTTGATCTCTTCTTGGCTCTAGACTCGATTTGTGCACTTTTGGTTTTAGTAATCGGAGGCTGGAGCAGACTGCCACCTATTCAATATCAACAATCTCGGAGTGAGATGTCAATAGATAACGTGTGTATCTCCGTGACAAATGAGACAAGTTTCTTTTGAGAGAAACCCGAATGGCTGGGAAGGGTTGTGCATTGCATCACTGGGTCCATGATGACTTTCTTCAATATCAACAATCATCTTTGTGATTTTGATAGATTATGTATTGACCCGGTTTCTGCCTAAAGTTGTGTGGAGGGCTTCTTTCTTTTCACCCTTTATCCATACATTTCTTTTTCATTCTTCAACCCCTTCAATGCTTACCAAGACGTCATCACTAACACCTTGTTGTGATTGTTCCAGTGTTAGCTCAATCTTAGTCGGCATTATTCCCGTTTCTCATTCTTCTCCAAATCATACCTAAGGACTTCTAATTCTATCTATGGAATGTCCATGGGTAGATCCCTCCGGTTCTGGTTGGATCATAGGACTTATACCTAACCTTAACCACCTTATGACTTCATCGACGTTGTGAGATTAATTGGTTGTTGGGTATAGAGATCGAACCATAAAACCATTGATACAGACATTTTGAAATACCCCCTACACATGTGCTTGAGATTCGAAATTGTTTTGCACATGAAGGAAAGATTTGCACTTAGAGTCTTTAAGATCATATTCTTCTAGATCACATTTTAATCACATTTTCTCCTTTTATTTTAAATATTAAATCTTTTAGTATTTGAAATACCACTTGATTAAAATTTATGACATGAAAAATTACATGGGGAGAAAAATTATACCACGATATTGCATGAATACATTTTTCTGATAGCTCCCCTTCAACATAGTATGTGGGATACCACTAATTTTTAAAATTTGGACTGTTACTAAGATAAAAAATATGATATGGACACCAACAAAATATGTTGACGACGGAGTGAGATGCCTTAGTCGTAAATTGTTATTAATTGACATTATAATTTCCACATTTTAATTTCACGAAATATGTTTGGATACATAAAAATGGGATATGTATGAGATGTACCCAACACATTAAAAGGCTTTGTTTTAAAAGCTCCCCCTCAAAAATTGATCTACATAAATATGACATTTTGACAAAAATTGATACTATAATTTTTAAACTTATTCGAGGAAGGGAGTGTTGAACATACAATTTTAACAAATACCACTTATTATGGAAAGATATCACAAATTATATTATGAATAATTTGACATGAAAAGTTCTTTTTGAAAAATTGTGTTCAACGATTTTAAAAACCATGATAGAAGACTTCTCTTTTATTTGCAGAGTAAGCGCACTGAAGCATACGCTTCCCTATTACATTCAGGTTCGAGTTATGCACTAAAATGTACATAAGTCATAAGAAATTTTAGAATATGAATGTTTTGAAAACGTTTGATACTCTTGCTGACTTATTTACACACCGTGTCAATGTATATCGACATTTCTAGGTACGTAAATGTTATCGATTCCAAGAGACATGTCGAGAAGATTCTTTTTGGTATTTTTGAAATTTTTTTGATTTTATATTTTGTTTTTATAGATTTTATATTTTTGTATTTTCTTTTTGTTGGTTTTATATTTTTGTATTTTCTTTTTCAAAAATATTTATAAATCAAAATAAAGATAGAAATAAAAATATTTACAAATTCGATATTTGACAGATCAAGCAGATTCATTTGCCAGAACCTCCAGTTCATCTGGAGTCAAACATCTCATACCGAGTCGTCTAACGAGATACTTAAACGTATCTTCTGACAGAGCTTTAATAAACAGGTCAACTAACTGGTATTCAGTTCCGACAAAGAATAATTCAACAATACCCTTTTCAACCTGTTCTTTTATGAAGTGATATCAACATCGATGTGCTTGGTACGGTAATGCTGGACTGGATTGCACGAGATGGCTATGGCTGCCTTTGAGTCACAATACATAGGTATTTTATCAAAGTGAAAGCCATAGTCTGTGAGCTGAGTTCTCAACCATAGAACTTGAGCGCATCACGCAGATAAAGACATATACTCAGCTTCTGCTAAAGACATTGAGGTGCAGGCCTGCTTTTTGGATGACCAGCTAACTAACTTGTCACCACCTAGAAATTGTATGCCACCAGATGTACTCTTACGTGAATCGAGACAACCCGCGTGATCCGAATCTGAAAAGGCATTTAGTTCAAAACCGGTGTCCTTTGGATACCAGAGTCCCATGTTAATGGTATCTTTAAGGTACCAAAAGATCCGCTTAACCGCAGTGAGATGTTTCTCAGTCAGTTTCGCTTGATAGCGAGCACAATAACATGTTGCATGTACAATATCTGGTGTACTTGTTGTTAGGTACATGAGTGCTCCGACCATACTACAATATTTCGTTTGGTCGATCGGAGTACCACTCAAGTCAGCATCTAGGTGTTTCGTAGCCATTGGAGTACCAATGCTATCACATGAGGTCATACCATGCTTTTTAAGTATCTTTTGAGCATACTTAGCTTGGTTTATGAAGATACCACGTGGAGATTGGTAGATCTGAATTCCTAAAAAGAATTTCAGCTCCCCCATCATAGACATTTCAAACTTGTTGTGCATTAGTTTTTCAAATCTTTTTGAAAGTTTTGGGTTCTTAGAACAAAAAATAATGTCATCAACGTAAATTTTCATAAGCAATATGTCTTCCTCATGTTTAGTTATGAACAGAGTTAGATCAATAAAACCTTTTGAGAATCCTTTAGATACCAGGAAGCTGGAGAGTTCATCGCACCACGCTCTTGGAGCTTGTTTGAGTCCATATAATGCCTTCTTTAGATGGTAGACTTGGTCAGGATGATATGGGTCTACGAATCCATCTGGCTGGTTTACGTACACTTCTTCCTTCAGAGGTCCATAAAGAAATGTTGTCTTGACGTCCATCTGATATACTGGAAATGATTTGTGTGCAGCATACACAACGAATAATCAGACAGCTTCCAACCGAGCAACTGGTGCAAATGACTCTTCGAAATCGATTCCTTCCTTTTGAGTGTATCCCTTAGCTACAAGACGAGCATTGTTGTGAATTATATTATTTTCCTCACCGCATTTGTTTTTCCAGAGCTACTTCATGTTAATGAAATTCTTAGAGAGTGGTCTGTCGACTAATTCTTACCATCTAATCGATTAAACTGGTGAAGTTCTTCCTGCATCGCTTCAAATCACATGCAGAATCAGCCATGACTTCTTTGATGTTCTTCGGTTTGGGTCGACTCACGGTGAGTGTGAACATACACATCTCACTATATGTTCTAGCTGACGTCTTGTTCTAATTGATTGAGAAGCGGATTTCAATGACTTTGTTCTAAGGTGATCTTTTGTCCAACGATGTTCGAAGGGTGTTGTAGATAGGATTTTATGATTGTTCGACGAGTCAACATGGACGAGGCTTTGTCTACCTCGGTTCTTGTACCGGTGTACTAAAGGACGTTGATTATATTCATCTTCATCAATCTTATGCATATCTTATTGGTTTCTGGCTTGAATATGTTCTCATTGCTAGGATAGTTGGTACTTGAGTTGGTGCTTGACTTGTAGTTTCAGGTGTTGTTTGAAGGTTTAATGGAGGTGTATCTGCAGCAATGGTTGTTAAAGTAGATGGAGTTGTATGTTGTTGTTGACGTTTATTAGGTGCATCAGTAGCAGTTACAGCGAAGATTTACCACAACTTGTGTAGTTCCATTGAGTAATTCATCGAACATCGGATTAAATAGCAAATCCATCTCATTTGATGTTGTTACTGTCTCAGCTGAATGAGGAACATTTTCTTGACTTTGGGGACCGGGACTTAAACTGTCATGTGCAAGTGCCGTTGTTTGACATTTTGGAAAGGGGTCAGAACTGACATGATCTGACGCCATTAGAGGCAAATTGTCAAAGTTAACATGAATGGTTTTGACTATCACTTTTGTTCTCTTGTTATATACCTGATATGCTCTTGACTGAGTAGAATACCCTACAAAAATACATGCATCACCGTTTTCCTTCATTTTGTCAAGATTTTCTCTATCTCTGACGATGTAGCACAGAGAGCCAAAAATGTGAATATACACCTCCTCCTCCCAGCCCCCCTCCGCGCCCTCCGCTCGCGGTCCATTGATGATGTGGGTAAAAGGTGTTTTTTCATGTCAAGGAATACGAGTGAATGTTTTGTTTGAAATACACCAAACCCATTCTATCGCCAATTTGCTTCATCCCAAATATAATATCAATAGAGCAACTTAATCAGAATCACAAGCTGCTATAAGACCCATAAGATATACCACCTTTCCAGCAAAGAATGCTTCTTCAACAACATAGATAATAAACCTCTTAAATCACTTCTTCTCGACAACGCGCTTCTTGCGCTGCTTCTCAGCTGTTTTATATATAAGACTACTGCCTTATTTAACAAATGAATATTAATTATAAGATAAAAGAACGTCAACCGTATATTCTCCAATACTACAACCGTGTCATAATAAGACTAATAATCACAACAGTGTGCCTAATATGTACCCTCCTCACGTACGTCTCGACATAATTAACTGTGTAAACGAAATACATAAAATTCTATACGCCATACATATACGCCACCTCACATGAAAATGAATAGACATACGTCATAAAACTCAGATACCCACCTCCCCCTTAAGAAGAGAGAGAATTTCTCCCCAATCCTTCTAACGCTAATGTTTTGACCTCACGACTACCACTCGCAGACTGCGTCGATCAATAACAACTCCATGTGAAGCAACACTACTGTCAAGGTTAATAGAATTCCTCTGTCTACATATAATATGTGCATCTCATCCGCATGGATAGCATAATCTAAATATGTGAAAAAAGTATGGTTTTCATTACTCAAATTGCATCAATCACTTCCTACGTAACACCTAACGCCTATATCCTTTCCATTTACTACACTGACTCCAAGACCACCGCACTAACTTATCGCAACCTCTGTACCGCTCACTCGCAATGAGAACGAGATCAGGTGACTGTCTCAAGCTCATTCGACACGTTACGGTGTTATTCACTTATGTTAGTTGTGGAATGATAAGCTAGAGAAATGTCATAATGTTGTCTCCCTGGTATATCTTTACAACACCAATGTCAATCACAAGAAGACACAAAAGAATTATCATGACGTGATAGAGTCTGAGTAGTATATAACTCAAACTATCTCTGAAGTAGGCAATATGTCACCATAGAAGTACTCTATATACAGTGTTCACTCGTATTTGTCTCAGATTCGACGAGTATGAGTCTACGCGATCTGATGCCAAGTGGTATAATAGAATACCGCTCACCACGATGCACACCATACACAACATGCTATTCGAGCCACGCAAGTGTACGACTAACTCTCCTCTCTTGACACAAGTTGCGTGCAACTAGCGCAACCTGTGCGCCTTTTCTCTTCGCCGCAGCTGCATCGCGTGATCCCAATCATACATGTTGATGCATGAGATACATATGTACGACTAGCATCCCATATTCATGTATAAGTTCTATATAAAGGCCAAGTATCATCACTGTCCGTGCACTGTTCCCAGCATAACTCACTAGTCACCCATCTCCACCACAAGTCCACACATCATACGATCATCTTAGAAATCCACATCACTACGTCCAGACCACTCTATTATGCGATATGCCATATCATACGATCGTCGTATTAATATAGAGAGCTGTGTCGTAGTCCATCTCTCTTGTTCAGAGAGCACACTATAGTATATCCAAAGAACCTAAGACTTTCTTCTCTACGAGATATGCCAATTTGCTACTCATCGTTGAGTCAACAACTAGTGCTACAACAGTATACACCCAGATAAATAGTCTTCTCACCTATCTCACCTCTTCTCGAGCTAGCAGCACTGAGCTTACTCCCGCTACTAGCTAAGTCATTTCGAGAACTCACCACTACCCTCGAAGGATGACACGTCAGCTGAATCATCGCTTCTACTCACTATCCTATCGAGCTGCACACACAAAGATCTTTCTGACTGCTATATATCTTGCGTCGACTTTTCAGCGAGCCCACTCATAGCGGATGACCCTCACCATCTGCGCCCAGTGCCAACGATCGGGGCCTGCAAATATTAGCCGAGACGTCTAGATCGCACAACTCTGCCAGTAGCAGGCTCTCATCTCCTAAATACTTCTCCTGCTCTGCCGCTTCACACTGTATACAATCCACTCTAGGGGCTCCTCCCTAGGTCTTCACATTTGTATCCCTAGGTGGTATTTAATTAGGATACACACTCTATCACATGTCTACACTTACATGCTCATATAGCCTTCTCTGTATCGTGCCTCTCTCCTCTAGTCTACTTGTCAATGGTTCTGTGCGAACTATACCTCACGCGTTCTTACCTCATGGTCCCAGTCTCGCATACACCAAGCACCTTGGTTCTTATACAGCTCTAGCACGTCGGCGTTATAATATACCGTATACTAATAGGTACAAAGCCATACAGCTGAGCCTCTGCTTTCAGTCTCTAGACACTCGACAACGCACACTAGTAATTGAATTTAACTCGAATCAAAACCCACCTATCACATTGACTCTGCTCATTAAACCACAACTCGCTTCCTAAATAACATACAACTAATCAACGTTTCACACATTCTCCGAGTGCTCCACCCCACTTAGCATATTCAATCACTCGTCACATTACAGCAGTTATAGCCTGTTTTATCTACTTTGCAAACTCTAATTCTTCCCTACGTCTCGGCTCCTCTCATACTTCTCGCGCATTCTTCACCTCTGATATTCGTTATGCCCCGTCGTCCTATCTATCTTCAAATGATTGTCTCTAAGCTACTGTTACCGCTAACAATAGTAGTAAGAATTACTCCCTGCATAGAAAGAACACGGTCTTGTTAGGTTTCTCACATGTCTTGATGGACTATCGTGTGTTCTAGTTTGATTAGGCTTTGTGTGAACTTTATACATTTCATGTAAGCTAATCACATTTGTGTTCATATTCTCTCCCAACATTGACATCACTTTAACTGAGCACACATCTATCAGTCTCCGCTCGTGATGGTTTTGAAACAAACTCTTTGCGACACCATTATTTGTGGTAACTGACTTTGACTCCTTGAATCACATCTATTTCTGCAAAATGGTAACTGACTTTGACTTTGAAAAATCTTTCTTTTTAAGAGAAACTGGAAAAATAGCCGGTTTTCCTAAAACTGATTGTCTTTGACTTTTAAAAGCATTCGGTTGTCGAATAACCGATGATTTTTCAAACTTAGTTTCCACAGATTTTCCTTTCATCTTTTCTATGAGTTTCTTCAACTCACTTATTGCAATTCCTTTGTCTTGTAATTGAGCTTTCAAGTCTTGAATTTCAAAATATTGTTCACGTTCTTTCAGAAATACGTTTGACTGATTTTCTTTGAAAGATTTGTCATTTTTTATCTGTTCTTTACATTGTTGTAAAGCAAGTTCAAGATTAATCGCATGTTTCTGAAGTGCTTCAAAACTCTTTGACATTGTTCTACTTTTTGAAAGTTCTTTTTCAAGACGTTCACATTTTTCCAAAGCTTCCAGATAATCACATTGCAAATTAGTAACTTCATCCATTTCAGTGTACACACCAAGTATTGCATTCATGTGATCAGCATAGTAATATTCCCTTGAAAGTCGGTCGATTTCATTCAAAAACTGTGTTTTTTGAGTGTCCAGTTGAGATTTGAGAGAGTCTACTTCATGTTCAAGAGAATTAAAGTATCTCAAATCAGCAACCATTTCCTCTTTCAAACACAAGTGAAATTTTTCTAAATCAGCATTGATTCTTCAAATTTGGGGACAAAAATTTCCTTCGATTGTGTTTTGAATGAATGGATCTACGTGACCAAAATATGTTCTTTTAGCGATTGTTTGTTTGCAACGTTCCATTCCATCAAAAATCGTGTCAACTCTTCTTTTAATTTTGAAAAGTTTTTTAGAGCTTTTACATTTTTTATCCCATGGAATGGATTCATCCATCCGTTTTTCTAACAAAGTTGTTTGTTTATTAAAAGACTCTTTTAAATTTTCATTATTGACAGGTGTATGACTCATTTTTGACCTTTCTGAAAAATATCTCTGTTCAGATGACTTTTCATGTTGTGGAACGAACAAATCATAAAGATTATTCAAGTTTTTATAATCAAAAGGTCTGATTAAGTCGCTTAATTTTGATCGACTTTCTTTGGCAAGACGAATCGTTTCGTCAGATTCAGGGGCTAACATTAAAGCAACATTATCATTATAGCAACCTATATCATACAGACAAGGATTCGCTCTTTGAGATTTCTTGAGGAACTCAGGCTTGTCAAAACTTGTTTTACAATTACGATTAAGCATATTCATTGTTTGAACTGATTGACCGGTTTTATATACAATATTATCCAAAACCTTGACTTTGTTTTCTAAAGCAATGACCTTATCAATTTCTTTGTCTTCACGAGTTTTGTAAAACTTAATCTGAGCCTCTTTTTCTTATGACATTATGGAGATGGTTTCTTGATGTGCAAAAAGCTCCTTTTTCATATCCGAAATCGTTTGATTTAAATCATTTATCTTTCGATTATGTTCATTAGATGACTTTTCAGATTCCATTTTGTATGACATTAAATCCTCTTTAGCTTTTGCACAATCAATTTCCACCTTTTACGCATAATTCACA
This sequence comes from Tanacetum coccineum, assembly GCA_026074375.1. Taxonomy (NCBI): domain Eukaryota; kingdom Viridiplantae; phylum Streptophyta; class Magnoliopsida; order Asterales; family Asteraceae; genus Tanacetum; species Tanacetum coccineum. The sequence goes on from BQNB010087047.1 coordinate 17,438, forward strand.
TCATGATATCTATCAAGTTCAGCTGGAACTTCTTAAGGTCTTTGAACATCAACCGATTAGTCTTTGACCGTTCATTGTTTGCTTCTTTGAAATGGTTATTTGATGATTCTAAACATTTATTTTTGGTTTTGAAATCCTTAATTTCACTTTTCAATTTATCAACTAAAGCCTTGTTTGATGTTTCCAAAAATTTATTATGGTTTTTGCTGTCATTAATTTCACATTTTAGTTTCTTAATTAAAGAAGCAAGCAAATCACGTTCTTTAGCAAGATCATCATCATCCTGGTCAATCGTTTCTCCATTATTACACATATCTAATGAATCAATAGTGATGTTAGTGTCACCTTGTTCCTCCAGATATGTGTCATTAACAGATTCAGGTTGCTCAGGATGTTCATTTTCAATGGCAAACACATTATAGTTATCATTATTAATTTGTACCTTTTGCAATGGCTCAACATCAAAGATGGGTCCAGAATTGTCAGCAGCATCTGGAGTAACCTCTTGAATCTATGCCATGTACATATAATATGCTTCTAATTCCTGATCTTCAGGTTCATCATCAGTGTCATCCCTTCAGTCAGCTTGCTCTGCATTCAACTGAAATCCAGCTTCCTCTTGCTTACACAATAGCATCTTCTCCTTGTGATAAGCTGCATCCTTTACCCGTTTTAGTTTCTGACATTCCCTTGCTACATGCCCATATTCCTTGCAATTATAACACTGAATCCCAGACTGCTGCACCACTGGTGTACCTACATTCTCCCTAGCCCTAGCAACATTAACTACCCTCTAATTATCATACCCAGTATCCTGATTTGCTCTACTGGTGTTTGATGAAGTTCTGAGGTTGTTGTTGGTAGGTTTGTAGATTTTCTTGAATGATAGAGAAATTAAAGCCATGAGTTTATCAATCTCCTTATCCTTTGACATTTCATCATCTTCAGCAACCATAGTAGGTTCTTGATCATAAGTGGGTGTAGAAGAGTTGACAATTGCTTTTCCTCTGTTTCTGGTAGCAGCTTGTTGTGATTTAGTTGAGGAATTGTGAGTGTAGTGAGTAGGATGGTTTTGAGGATGGTAAACTGGTTGTTGTTGAGCAACAAGTGCAAGTGGATTAGCAGTACGTGCTAGTCTTTCAGCTCTTATCTCATTGACTTCGTTCTGGTGTTGCTTCAGAATGTCATAGAGTTTGTGATAGGAGACAGTCTTTAGCTCTTGACTCTGCTTAACAAGTGTCACAAACCTTTGCCATTCTGGTTGTAGTTGAAGTAAGAACTGAACATTCACTTGATGATTGGTAACATCACACTGATTTCTGACAAGCTCATTCATCATCTTGTAGAACCTTGAGTAATACGATTCAAGTGATTCACCATCCCGTGATGTGAATTTTCCAAACTCCCAATATAAATTGGTTTCAAGATCTTGAACGTTGATTGATTCACCTTGTTTCAACCTTTCAATGGCTTTCCACATTTCACATGCATTTGGACAAGCATCAACTGTGGAGTAGATGTCATTATCTATCCCTGTGAGAATTATCTAAATAGCTTCAGCTTCAGCATTCAGTTGATCTCGTATGTCTTATGAAACATTCTTGTAGTTCTCTATATACCCTTCTGTAGTGGTTTCTGAACTACCTTCAGCAACCGGAACAGTCTTCTCAGTCCATTTGAATTTGTAAGGTAGATTCTGGAGATAATAGTGGATAAGTTCATTGTTAGGTTTGGTGTCGATGTATCTCTTGGTTCTGGATTTCCACTGAACGTAATTACCAGGTGCTAACATTGGTGGATGGTCTTTATCACCTGCTTCCATGATGCCATTGTGAAGAGCATTCGATGTTTGAGTTTGCAAATTAGTATTGGTATTTGACATTTTGATGTTGTGAATGGATATCAGATCTTAAGTAGGTAAAGTGATTGTTGTTGTGGATTGAAATCAATTAACGTTCACAGGATTTTACAAGTCTGTGATTTAAACAGAAAAAATGGAATCTTTCGCGGGATTTTACAAAATCAAGAAGAAACCGTAAAAGAATAATTAATTGTGGTTGAAATCGTTGTTGTAATCGAAGAACTTGAGCTTTTGTTAACGATTGACGAGCTTAAAATGATGAACGACGCACAAACTTTGAACTTGAAATGATTAACAGTTGATAAAAACTCAAATAAGGACTAACGGTGCAATAACGATTCACGTTGGAAGACTAGCGGCTTAATTATTACTATTAAGGAGTAACGGTGTAAAGCTATTTCAACATTAAGGGTAAATTAACAAAGAGAGGGCTAGATATGAACTTGTCTTGAACTCTAGGGGCTGCATGTGTCAAAATTAAATTTAGTTTAATTATGAAACGTGTTTCCCTCCTGAATAGTTGTCTCTTCCGTTTTGAAACTTCAAAAAATGAAACGAATATAAAACTTGTCTCGCGGAGTTATACGGTTATTGTCGGTAGAAAATAAATATACCACGTTGATCAAAAAAGGATCACGATTACAATGGCAGTTGTTAGAAGTCCCGTAATGAACCAATACTCGAAACCAAAAAACTCGAAAATGACTTAAATCGGGGATAATGGGCCTTTGTTGAATTGCTAAATCGGTTTCCACACAAAAGCAGTAGATCGGTTCCAACTAGCTACAGTAGATCAGTTTCCATACAAAAGAAGTAGATCGGTTAACAATGGAGGTGTTAGATCGGTTCCAACTGAAGTTTTTGATAGATCGGTTCTAACTAAATTTGCTAGTTCGGTTTAGTAGATCGGTTAGCACTAATTCTGAGTAGATCGGTTAGCACTAATTCTGAGTAGATCGATTACAACTTAGTTGTACTATCGTCCTTGCTTTTGTGGTCCTTGAACCTTCGTCTTTAAACTATCGTTCAAGGAACGCAACCCAGGAAAAAGCTTATTAAGCCACAAAAAGCTTGAAAATAAGCTTCATAAAAACTTGAACAAAAAGTTCTTTTAATCACAAATAAGCCACGAACGACGAGAACAAATAAGCTATGAAAATGTAGAAACTAAAGACTAGTTCTATAGTGAAGCAATAAAGGACGAGACTTTTACGTTTTAAATGATGAAAAACACGAAAATTACAAGAACCATGAAGCTTGAAACAATGAGTAATCTTCAACTAGGCTACGAATAAACCAAAAAACAAATAAACCGTGAGCTTATTTTACTTAAAATAAGCCACGGTATGAATGAAAATTAGTTTTTGTTGCAAAGAAACAAAAGAAATAAAAAATAAGCCATTTAAACCGAACCAATAAGCTCAAATATGCCACAACGAAACCACTAAACCCACCCGTGGCGAGTGATACCAAATGTTATCCCAAGTAATAAGCTATCCCATCACACTATAAGCCATACCAATAAGTAATAAGCTAGAAAAGAGATAAAGGAAAAATGGAAAATTAGAGAGAGAAAGTAGAGAGAGAAACAAAGATGAAAGATTAGATTAGAGATAAAAAGAGGAGTGGATGATTACACATACAAGAAATGGCATCCAACACCCTCTCCATGTGTGAAGAGGGTCCTATTTATACCCTAAGGCCACCATGGGCTCGTGGGCTTTCTATCTTGGGCCGGGCTTGGCTTATCTTGGGCTTTGAGCCCGAAACACAGACAATATTAGATTACAATCCAAGCCCGTTAATCCCGACTAGCCTATTACTTAACAAGACTAATTACGACTAATAAGACCGATAAAATTCTTGTTCGACTTATATAAAATTAAGGCTAACACTATAGTCTCCTCTACTTCTTCCAGGTGAGTCATGGGGGGTGTATAAACCTCAAATGATGGGAGGACTTATGGAGTCATTTGTGGGCTTGGATTATCCACCTTATCCTTTATCATATCTAGATTACCTATAGGCTCATCGTATGCATCTAACCATGTCATGCACTTAGGTACCTTAACTCTAACCACCTCATTTTCTAAATCCTTCGTATATGTTTTCTTAGGTTGTGACTTAGGCAATTCTATCATGTAATCTAACTTATGGGTCATTGCTAGGTAGATCTTCTCAAAAGTTTGATGCATTTGGTCACTTTTCCTAAGGGTCTCACTAACAAAATTTGATCCTAAACATAAAGGTTGTTCATATAAATCCATCCTAGGTGAAGGCTTATATGGTTCTTTAATTCCACTAGGTAAGGTATTTTATGGATTTGGATTATCCACCTTATCCCATGATACATACCTAGGCATCTCAACCCAAACCTCCTCAACCCAAACAATCTTTCTGCTTGAGCCCTTAAATTTGCTAATTATTGTTCATAAATAATGTTTGGTGGGGTGCCCCACTCTTTTTGGCATTAGGCAAATATCTCTATGGCTTCCCATGCTTTTTTACTACTTAATTCCTTAAGGTTCCCGTCTGCTGCAAAGTCAAGGTCAATTCGGGTATAAATGTCGACATGATCATAAAAGATTTGAGTAAGGGACCATAAATCAAGGCCATGACGAGGGACACTTCAGATTAGGTTTTTTTTAAACGAATCCACGCATCGTAGAGGGATTCATCTTGATGTTGTTGGAACACCAAAGTATTATTTTGGAATGGGAAGGTTGTGTTTCATGGTGGGTTTTGAAAGGGGTTGGTTGGTGGTCTTTCATACATCATAATGGTGAACGAAAGAGTGATTTACCAAAAAAAAGGAGCAA
>BQNB010087048.1:0-17502 GCA_026074375.1 Tanacetum coccineum
ATTTGTATGTTTAGGGTAACGTATAATCATAATCAGTTATCGATTATTTTTATGATAAGGGCATCTGTTAGTATGATTGGGGCATCACATGAATTTTCACAATGTTTGTTTGTATAATTAGTGCATCCAAAATATGTGTTACAACATCTCTTAATATACAAATTACAACATTTGTTTGTTTTCAAATGGATGCCCTACAGTACCTCAAACAGATGCACTAAAATGCATACTTATAGAAAAAAAGTTTGTGAAAAGAAATTTAAGAAAAAAAATAGTAATTTTTTTAAAATAAAAATATCGAAAAAAAAAGTTCGAAATTTTTATTTAAAATTTTTTGATTTTTTTTTTAAATTTTCAAAATTTTTTAAATTTATAAAAGTCGATCTGTTTTTTCGGATTTTCAAACTTTTTTTCAAATTTTCGAACTTTTTTTCAAAATTGTCGATTAGAAAAAGATCGATTTTTTTTACAAAATTTTGAATTTTTTTTCTAATTTTCGAATTTTATTCATATTTCAAAAAAAATTCTTGTTTTTGGACTTTTTTTTTAAATTTTCAAAAAAAATATCAGATTTTCTCAAAATTTTAAACTTTTTTTCAAATTTTCGTACTTTTTTTTCAAATTTTCCAATTTTTTTTGAATTTTAAAAAATATTGCTTTTTTCGAAATGTTTTTTTTTTCAAATTTGAAATTATTATTTTTCTAATTTTTGAACTTTTTTTTTTAAATTTTCGATTTGAAAAATATCGATTTTTTTTTAACATTTTCAAACTTTTTTCCAATTTTCGATTTTTTTTCATATTTTCGATCTTTTTTTCATGTTTTTGAACTTTTTTTCAAATTTTCAATAAAAAATATCGATTTGTTTTTCAAATTTGCGAACTTTTTTTTCAAATTTTCGATTTGAAAAATATCGAATTTTTTTTTCAAGTTTTCGAATTTTCGAATTTTTTTATATTTTCGAACTTTTTTTTAAGTTTTTCAATTTTATTCAAATTTCAAAAAAAATATCGAATTTTTTTTTCAATTTTTGAACTTTTTTTTAAATTTTCGTTTTTTTTTCCAAATTTCCAATATTTTTTTCAAACTTTCCAACTTTTTTTCGAATTTTCAAAAATATCAATTTTTTTTATGAAAAAAAAATTTAATTTTTGAAATTATATTTTTTCTAATTTTCGAACTTTTTTTTTCAAAATTTCTATTTGAAAAAATATCGACTTTTTTTACAAATTTTTAAACCTTGCACACTTAATTATCAGTTTTTAAACCTTTCAGACTTTTTCGTTCTACTTTACATTTAATAGTCTGACTTATATTTTTCTGTTATATTATATACATTATTTTGTGATATATACTGAATATATATGATACACCTTTATAATATAGTCCAATTATCAAAGCTATTTTCATCTATTGTTTGACTAATATTTTCACCTTTTACTAACACTCAAACAATTGATATACTCGTACACATGAACCTAGTATAAATACTCAACAATTGATATACTCGTACACATGAACCTAGTATAAATACTCAACAATTGATATACTCAGCAACAGCTTTTCACATATTTTGGATCATAACACTATAGTTTGGTCCAAGTGATTTTTAAGTTTTCATATTATGAATACAAAGACACACGACGTTGAACTCGTACATAAAGAGCAACTCGTACACGAAGAGCAACTCATACACGAAGAGCAACTCATACACAAAGAAGAACTCGTACATGAAGAGCAAATCCTACACGAAGAGCAACTCGTACACAAAGAACAACTCGTACATGAAGAGCAACTCTTACACGAAGAGCAAATCCTACACGAAAAAACTGATCCATATTACATCTTAAATAGCTTATACATCTCCAAAAACATGATACACCATGCCGAACTCGTCTCACCTCAAAATTGATATACAAACGAATCATCATAACTGCTACGCAAGCGAATCACATCATGACTGCTACACAAGTGAATCCTATCTGATACAACTCACCCCAAATCTAATACACAACGTATCCCATTTATTTCACAAGTTTTATCACATACAAATATTGGTACACATCTATACCATTGACAACCAATTATATATGTCATTCTCTTTGTGTATACTTTAAACAAGCAAATTCAAAACAGACTTGTACCACTTATATAAATGAGTTTTATATTACAATAAAAACTTATTAGAACTCATTAAATCAACAAGTAAACGTGGTACATCAAACCGCCAATCTATTACTCATTAAATCATGGTACAACAAGAACTCTCAATAGAAAATGTGGCGTAGAAAGATCTGAGATGCAAACAGTAATTAAAGATGTTGACGTGCCCGTGAAATGCAACTCGTACATACGATGATGGATCTAAGATGCAACAAGATCCAAGATGTAGATTACGGTACGATGATAATATGGCGGCCACTAGGTTTAGTAATTTGGATCTGAAACAAATGACAGCGATTGGGTATTCTGACCCAGATTCCAGCGGCTGGAATAGCCAGTTTGGGACTGAAAATAAAATAATGAAGAGTAGAAAATTGTGACTAAAATAGCTGGTTTTTAGTAAACAATTTCTCAAATGGTAGATTTCAATGTGATGGAAAATAGAGAAAGATGAATATATCAAGAGATAAAATGGCAGAGACCGGGACTAGATTGAGATAAGAGATAATTGAACATTAATTTATTTGTAACAGACAATTACTCAAGAAAAGAAGAATACTAAAATACCCTTAATCATAAAAAAAGTAATTAATTTTGATTTTGATTTTCTTTTAATCAAATTGATACATCTTAAAACAACTAAATGATCCAAAGGTCTAAAATGCTATTCATTTTAACAATTTTAACATACTACACCACAATAACTAAATTCTATTTTCGAAAACCCTTTTATTTTCTCACAAGTCCAATACTTAAAATAAAAATAATATAAACATAAAACTAATTCATATAACAATTATTCAAATAAGAACACTTAACAATTAAGTCATGCAAATATCTATATATGATCCTAATTATCTAATAATTAAAACATGCATATATTCATATAAGGTTCCTTCATCCTATAAACTCCGGCCACATCCATTGACATATTCGATTGCGTAAGCCTTATACAAATATACACCACATAGCACATAAAATTTTAAATAACTTTTAGGCCCCATTAAGACATTGCGAAGGTCTTCCCGCTTTTAAGTGTGAATCGAAAACCACATAAATTTAAATGTCTCTATGTTTTAATTCTTGATCAATATTATTTGCCATAAAAAATTCTTTTAAAAATTAACAAGATTAAATATCACAATATCACTCCTGATATATTGCATTGTATTTATCATGGAAACCAAATTAACAATTAATTTAAACATAAAACCGATCAATTTACAATTAAACACATCAAGTTTTATTTATAAAATTGCATACAACCTAGAATTCGTTTAATTAATTTTATAACCAATAAAGATTGAATCTTGATGCCCAAAGATCGAATCTTGATGCATAAAACGCCCAAATGGTGTAAAAATTAATTAAGAACTTATTTGTCTAATTATATTTACTTGTAATTACAAAATTCTAACGTTGCTCGTTGAGGCCCACTATGGGATGTTAATCTAATTAACAATTAAACATATCACGGGATGGTACGCAGAGATAAACGATCAAACACGTATAAAACTTATAATTAACAAGGGATTGAAGATGTGTACCTTTTAGCAAGAAATGTTACACTGCTTTTGGCAATAAACGTTACACCGTCTTCGATATTACGCCGTGTGTATAATACACCACGCGAAACACCAAGGATCAAAAGAATAATCCCTCTAAGTTTACACACACAATACGTTCTTAGCAAACAACGTGTATGCTAATATAGTGTGTTACCAAACGATAACCTTCGTCTTTGAATCAATCAACACACGAACAAAACCACAAGATTGTGGTGTTCGATCGCCAAACGAAACCCAAAGGGTTGTTTGGTTTGATCGCACGTCACCCGAGAACAAAAACCGAAACCCTTAGAGGGTTGTAAGGTTCGGTCGATCAACAAGGTGCACACGCGAGAGATTTAGGATTTTGGATTTGAAAGTATATGATTGCTCTCTCAAAGACCCTTGTCTCCTTATTCTCTCTCAATCTTGGAATGCAAGTAAAAACCTATCTCACACCTCTCTTGAGGAGGTTGGTTTTCGGCCAGTATAAGGAACCAAGGGGCCAAACGCACACTTCTTTTAGTCGGTTTTTAATATTCGTACTTTAGAAACCTTTTGACGACTAATATTTTATTTCTTGCTAAACATTTATTGATCGTTTGTTGATACACTACTCTAATATATTACTTTTAATATATTAACTGTGTTGTTCTCATATTTAAACGTTGTGCGTCCCATTAGGCAATCGCTAATGTCCGGTAGACATTTATAATATAGATTTGTTCATATTTTCCCAACCCATTTATGTTACATCATCTCACATTTAAAGCTACAAGATCCTATCACATTTAAGTATCATCATAATAAAAATATCACTTAGTGCTAGTTCATCCAATCAGTGGCTACATTTCCATAATCAAAATAGTCACAAATAACCTCTAATCACAACTGATATTTGAAATGAATAAGAGGGTATCATCACTTATATGAACTCTACCATATAGTATCAATAACTCTATGGATATCTAAAAATTTGGATTACATTTTCCCTTTGTAAGATTATCTCAAAATCCAATGCAACTACACTTCACAAAAGGTTTTAAGATCCTATCACAAAAAGGCATCATTCAAATTTTTAAGATACAATAAAGATTGCACAACTCCAATACTTTAGTGGATTTCATAAGCTATTGGACAAAATCAAGGTAACAGTTCCATCTTTCATACTCGCCTTATTTATCACAATGATTATAAATCATATCATGTAGCCTTTAAATGCATATCTTCCCATTTTAAATTCCATATATCAGCAACTTTTAGCATTGCTATTGATTTTTAACCTCTCAAAAAATTCATTATCTTATAGTTGAACTTTATGACATTCGTATTCTACAACTATTGTTTCCTTCATTCTACTTCTTAGTTTTTAAACATCTTAAGTTTCTTTCTTGCCATATGAAATAAATAGTAGCAGCGAGAATTAATCTATCCACTATGCTCCAAATATTGTTCTTAAAAGGTTGCATTGCCTTCGTATTCACTATAGTCATTAAGCCATTTTGTATTCCATTTTCTTTCATCTTACTCCAATTCTTTCTTGAGTATCCACAGCTGAAAAACAAGTGTTCATGAGAATCCATACAATTCTTACATAGACTACACTAATAAGAATTATGTGGATGCCATAAACTCAGTTTGTCTTAGTGTTAAGAGTCTTCCATTGATAGTAAGCCATAACAGGAAAGCATGTCTTAGGTTAAACTGTGTAAAGCATATCACACAATGCATAAAATATTAATCCTCTTGAATGTGATATATGAATGTGATATATAGTTTATTAAGTTAAACTAATCACATTCCATGGCAACAAAGTGATGTTTTAAACAAATATGTAAACGATATTAAGAACAAGTGTAAAACACGCAGAAGTAACTTTTCAACGTATAAATTCTTATTAGAATGAATAAAGAATCTATGACACACTTTGCTTGCGGAATAGCAAAGTGGTTAAATGACAACTGGGGTGATCTCCTCTACAACTTAAACTCAAACCTAAGTTACAAGTTTAAGTGCAAACTATTTTAACCAACACTTGAGGCTTCGGCTCCAGTGGTTCTATTAGTTTGTTTTAGGGGTAAAAATGCTCTTCAGTGTGTTTCACATTAACTGTAAGATATGCCTTTTACTCCCACATCTTATTCCTTTTATAACCAAGGAATTAGTGTTTATAAAGTGTTACCTAGGACACATGTCATGCATTAGATGGGTGGTTGAGATACCATTTAATGCACACATGCTTTAAGGTACTAGGTACAATCCTTTAGGGAAAGTTGTTGTACTTCTATACCAACTTTAAAAGTATTCATTCCCAAGGAGATATGCTTTATTCTTTTTGACATAAAGCAATCTTTTTCCCGCCTTGTAAATCTTCTAGAAGAGAAACATTTTGTTTCAGCTTCTTAGAGGAAATCAACATCGTTTAGCTTGGCATTGCCAACCAAGCTGAATTGAAGCTCTTGCTAAGGTCTTCTTCAGTTTTTGAACCGCCGCATAAACTCAAGTGAAGATACTGCTTGATCTTCCAAGTACCAGAAAAACTGAAGCTAAACTGTCTTCAGCTAGACTACACTTAGGATATTTTATGTTTAAATCTACTGAGAGACTGAAAGGCTTAGAACAGACCCAACAATCTCCCCATATTTGAATATATAAATAGCCTAAGTTAAAATCAGTTGTAAGTGAGCAAACAACTTTTTCTTACAAACTGATAAATACAAAACAACACATACTGATAAACATTCATAACAACTTTCATTACAATATAATACAAAAGATAAGTTATTACAAAAGTTTACAATTACTACTGCCTTAGTTGTTCAATGACCCTCATTTGCTTAGAGGGGTTCAGGTTCCTCTTCTCAACTTCAACAACTAGGAAGGTACCGAAGGTCTTAGCAAGATCATTGATTCCAGGTCCTTTGTGATGTCTAAAGAATATTTCTTGTACATTGTACAACATTTCATTGTTTAGGTTATTGAAATCTTCAATACTTACAAAATCTTGCCATTGGTGAGAGTTGAAGAGGATCATACCCAGTGATGCTTCATTTAGAACAGTCCCAGCTTGATGATCAACAAACTAAACTGATGACTTGTACTTTTTAGTAGACCTGAAGTATTCATGAAAGTCATCAGCATGCTTCCTCTTTTTCTTTGCAAGGGTGTTCAGCTTGATGATTGGATCCTATTCAACCAAGGATTTGCTGAAGTCTAGTTCCAGCTCCTTTTTTTATTTTGTGCAGGTTGCCCATTCTAGTCTGTATTTGAGAGTAGATGGTGGTCCATCCAGCTCTAGTTTTGTTAGGACAAACTTGCATCACTTCCCTCCATTCCCCTAGATGCAAATCACTTGCCTTAAAGTTCTGAATGATTTCATCAAAACCATCATCCCTGTAAACCTTCAGTGTTATGGGACCCTTTCCTCTTGAGAGCACATCATAGTTAGTGATTCTTCCTTGTGCCCTTATGTTCAACATCTTATTGCGGTAATTGCCATACTTTATCTTAGCTTTATACACATTTCCACCACTTCAAACCTAAGTAGATCAACCAACTCTTCTCTTCCCAATTCAACTTCTTTCTTGGACAGATCAGTTTTGATGTCTTGTTCAACCTTCTTTTGATTTTTTATTTCCTCTTCAGTCATGGGAAAGCTTTCACCCTGTTCATTGACATAGGCAAATTTCTTCAGATGTTTATGTTAGGTCTTGAATTCAGGATCAATAAGTAATAGAGTGTGTGTTTAGGTGTTGTATGTATGTTTATTCTAGAGAAAGAATGATAGAAGTAGAGAGAGAAAGAGGGAGGAGGAGGATTATAGAAATGAGATTAGATTGATTAGAGAAGACCACCTCACTAATGAGGTAGGGAGGGGTATTTATACCCAAATACAAGGAAGAGCAAGGAGAAGAGCAAGGAGCTCTTGTTTTTTAGCTTTTTGTTATTTGTCGGGTCTCGTAACTTTATTTAAGTCACGAGCCTATCACCTAACCTATTACACCACATTATTTCTTTATTCATTACAAGACTTTTATCTCAATCAGATCGTCACTTTTATCATTCCTAACAATCTTCCCCCAAGGGGCGATCATTGAGATCTCTCTTTGATCGCATTAATGATCATTATTTTTTTTATTCGTAACAATCTACCCCTAAAGGATGATCATTGAGATCTCTCTTGTGACCTTGATTTTAAACAAATGCTCGTTGGTCCTTGAATCTTGTTGTGTAATATGGTCTTGATCCAATCATCTCTTGTTGATCTTATCTTTAACTTTTCATTTTCTTTTGTCTTTGGCCTTTGAGATCTTTGTAATCAATCATTCTTTACCGTCGATCCATATTGAATTATCTTTTGAAGCTTCTTGACCATCATACTCATACTTTCTGACAGCTACAATCTATCCTCATGTAGAACATTGAATCTTTGATCAACAACTTGATGAAATGAGGAGTTCTTTGATTTAATAGAGTTGCGAAGTTTATCTTTGAAACATTAGTATGAATATGTAAGAAATGAATATGACGTGTCTTGGAGCTTCTGAAAGGTAGAGAGTTTTGTGTTCATAAATGTATCTCCCCGTGTTACTTCCCCCCAGTTCGTATCGCATGACTACAATCAGATCAGTTTGGCTTCTCCCCCAAATAAAACAGCCCATTCGTATGCACATACTCACACAAATAACTTATGAATAATAAGACATAACCTTCACGTCAATGAAGTCCCGATGTTGTAATACCACCCAAGAGTAAATTAATTCCTGGATGTACCACATTTCTGCCCCAGTTGTTGTCACTATGTTGTAATACATGTTGTATACACCAAAGTCAATTAAGTCCCGGATGTACACATTTCTTCCCCCTAATTGTTGCGCTCTATCGAAATATTCAGCTAGAACACTTCTCTTCCCCCTGATTATATTTGATGACCATCAAACATAATCATAATCTTGTTACGCCTGAATATTTGATAGTGAAGTCATGTGTGAAGTGCGGTCTAAGCATGAGAGTCAACTACTATCTTTAATTCCAACAATCTCCCCTCATCAATATTGTGACATCATAAGTAACCTTGGTAATCCAACACTTCACTTGAATAAATCAAGGAAATGTTGTTTGTGTTTTTCGAAAACAAATTCCGAAAGAACACGATAACTACTAGATCACTTAGATTACTAGTTAACACTAATTGAATCATTAAACAATCATTTTCAAATTAGTGACCTACGTTTAGCGTTGGCTTGATGTTAGCACTGGTAGGATTTCCATTCAATCATTATGAAATACTTAATTTAAGTATCACTCTTGAATGTTCCGGCAATGTCACTAATACATGCACTGTCACATAGACATATAAGCGACTCTTGTACTTTTTGTATCTTTGATGTTTAATACAAATGTACTTTTGTGTCCTATGTGAGATTTATGATTTGATCTCATTTCTAGACTCAATAAGTGCGTTTTGCTTTTTGTGATCGAAGGCTGGAGCAGACTGTCATCTTTTCAATATCAACAATCTCGGAGTGAGATGTTAATAGATCATGCATTTAATCTCCGTGACAATGAAACAAGAATTCTTTTGAGAGAATCTTGAGTGGCTGGGAAGGGTTGTGAAGGGCTTCTTTCTTTTCACCCTTTATCCATACATTTATTTTTCATTCTTTAACCCCTTCAATGTCCACCAAGACGTCATTACTATCATCATGTTGTGATTATCCCATTCACATTCAACTCCATCATACCTACGGACTTATATTTTATCTATAGAATGTCCCTGAGTAGATCCCTCCGGTTCTGGTTGGATCATGGGATAATACCTAACCTTACCATCTTATTTCTTCTTTGATCATCATGAGGTAGTTGGTTGATGGGTATTAAGATCGAAACCATACAACCATTTGAAAATCAATCAAAGTGTTTGATATAAATCAAAACATTTAACATTTTTAAAGTTTCACTTTTGAGAAATACTCCCCCTACACATGTGCATCGATATTTAAAATTATTTCATTCAAAATTATTTTGCACATGGAGGAAAGAGTTGATTGCACTTTGAGTCTTTTAGATCACTTTGTTATTCCACACACTTAAGCATTTATCTTTCTTGATCACATTTTAATCCAATTTTCTCCCTCTCAAAAATAGCCTACCATATGATATTTTTGATATCAATGGATTAAAATAACTATGTGAGATTTTGAAAACACATGGGAGAAAACGGATATAGCATGATTATGATTTGGAACCTTTTTTAATGTTCTAAACAAATGTGAGAACCTAGTTACGTCAAAGTATGTTGATATCTAAAACGTATGGTCAGTAGATTTCTCACTCCTCATCCTGTTAATTTCAGGAAACGGTCGTAACTGGACACAATCTTCATCATTTGCTTGTTTATCGATATAAACACGCTTGTCAACAACTACTTTTAAATCGAATATTATTCATTTGTTCAAAACATTTTTCTTTATACTCCACCTTAAAATATATCAAATGAGTTAACGAGGAAAGGAGTGTTGAAAACACAATTTGAAAGATTTTAAAAATCTTTTTGAACAATTCTTGAAAATTTATGTTCAAACTTTTGTATACCATTTTACTTGAGCTCAAGATTTGGAATATCTTAAATGAAATAGCTCAAGTCCGAGAAGTTGTAAGTTTCCCGTTGTGAGGATAAATGTACAAAAATGTACACTTTCCTTTATTTGAAGATCGAGTCCTAAGCTGACATCTACTTAGAAGTCGAATGTCCCGAGCACACTTTTTGAAAAGATTTTGATAAAAAATTGCTCGGGACAAAGAAGATTTCTCTTCTTTTGAAGATAAAGCGCACTGAAACGTACACTTTTCTTTTATTTGAAAACCGAGTTGTTATCTGAAATTTAATAACAAGCCATTTACATCGAATTTAGACAACAACCTTTGGAACCCATTTAAGCACGATGCTAATGGGTTTACCAAAATTTGAAAACCAATTGAAAGTTGTGTCAAGTCGATGTAAAGATGTTGAGTTCCAACGAGAGCTTGAAACCGGTGTTTCATTTGAAAACAACTCTCGTGGAATCAACGGAGATTGAAAATTCCTTTTGATTTTCCATTGATTTTTGAAACTCGGTGTTTCATGTGAAGTTTTAAATCTTGTTGACGAAGAAGATTTCCATTTGTTATTGTCATTTGATGAAACATTCTGAAAATTTGTTTTTGCATCGTTTGAAAATCTTCCTTTCTTGTTGATGGTCGAAGCAGAGTCATTCTTGTTTTGCATTGAAAGCATTTCTGATTTGGAATATTTGAAAGATTTCGAATGACTTTGCTTTGGTCTCCACACTTGTTTTACCGGTGTAAAACGAGAGTGTGGAGTTACAAAAACTTGATTATTTCCTTTTAAAGTACTTGTCTTAAAACTCTTTTAAGAAGTAGATGCTTCAAAAGTTTGAGATTCCTTAATTGGCCTCCACACTTGTTTTACCGGTGTAAAACAAGAGTGTGATGTTTCAAAAGATTGATTCTTTGCATTTGAAGCTCTTGTCTTAAAACCTTTTTGAGGAAAAAATGTTTCAAAACTTTGAGATTTCTTAGAAAACTTCCTATCTTTTTGTAAAGAATAGGTTGTAAACTGAGAAACCCTTCTTAAAGACGTTTTTGAGGATTCACCCGTGTGAACCTTTTCCGAAACACTTTCTTTAGGTTTTGAAGATTTTGAAACATTGATGTTCCATTTTTTCCGATTAAGAGAATCAAACTTCACTTTTAAAGCATTATACGAAGTTCTCAACTCATGATATTCTTTTTGACAAGAACGAATATCTTGAGATGCCAATTGTGATTCCAAAGATGCAATTTGTTTCAAAAGCTGATCTCTTTCATTGTTAAGTAACGGTGGTTTTCCTAAAATTAAAGAATTATCAAACTTTGTTTCCACACGCTTCCCTTTCAGATTTTCAAGTTGAGTCCTTAAATGATTAATTTCTTTCAAAAATCGATCTTTTTCAGCTTTAGAATCATCAACCTTTCGAGCCAATTGTCGTTCAAGAACAACTTTCGTTTTTTCAAGTTTTTCAAAATACGACTCGAATTTGGCTGTTCTGTTCGACATTTCAAGATTGACATCATCAAAATCTTTTGACTTTTTAGCAATTATTTTTTCGAGATGAATAACCTTTGATTCAAAATCACAATTTTTCATGATCAAAAAAGCATTCAATTTTCCAATTGTTGCCCTTGTTTCTTTACTCGTGCGAAAACATTCTCAAGATTATCAATTTTTATCAACAACTCGGACTTTTCTTTTATTTGTTTTGCTAAAGACTTTTCCAGCTCATCAATCTTTATTTGAAAAACACTTGTTTCGTTTTCAAAAAGATTCTGTTTCACCCCCGACTCCTTGTGAAGTTCAGAAATATCCAATTGCTTCTTTTTGAAAAATTCAATCTTTCCGAAAATGTTATTGAACTTAGTTTCAGCAAAATTCAAACAATTGAGACTTCAGATTTTCTGCCTCGTTTTGTGTTACATTTGAAGTTTTTGTTTGATACCACTCGTCCTTTTTTATGAATCAAACAAGCTTGGTAAGATCAATTTCATGTGTTCTTTCTCCTTAAGATTAATGACGCAATCTGATATTCCAACTCAAGTGTTTTTTTTTTGTTTCAATTTCATCAAAATTGTCCATAACTTTGACTTATACAATGATTCAGTCTAACTCTTGAACTTTGAACCGATTCAATCAAATATTTATAAAGTCTTCTGGCAAAAGAGGTGGGGGGGTCCAATTATCGATTTGTAATGATGCCATAAAATTCTCATTTTCTTTTTGTATTGTTTTTAAAGAATTATTTTCTCGAGACTTGTGCTGAAGTGCGATTTCAAAAGCAATACTCTTTGCCTCAAATTTTGACAAATCTTTTTCCAATTCAACAATTCTTTTTGACAATTCCTATGTGACTTCAAATGCATCATTACAAACCGTATCAGCTGTTTTACTCTCATTTGAAACATCTTTTGACTCTTTTGAAATTCTTTCAGTTTCATCATGTAAATCCTTATTTCTTATTTCCACACAAGAGGTTTTTTGAACAGATTATGGATATCTTCAGCTAAGATGCTTCCAGAGTTGATCTTTTAAAATCTCATTTGTGTTGAAAGTTTCATCAAAGATCATTTTCCACTGAACAAAAACATCTTTCATTTTCTTTTACTTCTCGTTTAATCGATTCTGAAAGACTTCAATAAACATGCCATTCTCGAAGAATTAATTTCGCTTCTACACAAACATCGATTAATCGAAGTTCTTCTTTAGACGTATAGAAAATGCTTTCTCGTTTACATTCTTTTTAGGTAACATATCAAACAAATTTTGAATACATTTTCATTTCATTATTCCAAAGTATTGGATTTGCTCTAGGCAATGATGTCATGCGTGGTTTTGTTCAGGAATAAACTTTTTCAGAAGAGATAAAAGATATGGAAAATATGTTTGTTCAGCAGAACAGTTCTTTTTAGGAACATAAATCGTCAATACAAGGTTGTTCAAGTTTGTATAATCGATTGGTTTTATCTTTAACTCTCTGTCCGTTGTCTTCTTTTTGAATATCGTTCATTTTTAAATGACTTTTGTCAGCAGCCTCAAGGTATCCTCATAATAAAAACACAGTGCAGTTGTTTTCATTCTTAATCACAAAGTTCATATAGGCACGATGCAACTTGGAATTTTGGGCATAAGCTTGTGAAAGAACATCTAAGGACGTGTTCATCCCAAACCGACTCGTAACGTTGTTCGAAAAGATTTTTGTACATTGGATAAGCAACCGAAGTGTTTCAGTTGATTTGCCCATTTTACAAACAACGTTTTCAAGATCTTTGTTCTTAGCTTGTAACTGAATGATGTCATTAAGATATTTTTTCTCTTTGTCACGCTAGTGTTTTGGGTTTTTTATAGTCCTCTTTTTGTCTTTTTAGTCAATACAGTAAGGTCCAATTTATCACGTTGTTGTTTTAAGATCTGAATGATATCTTGTTCAGAATTAAATTGAGATGAGCTTGTTGATTAATGTTTTGCTTTGCTGATCAGTCCTCAAGAATTGTTGAGATAATTGGTTATCCATTTGATGTTTTCCTAAATCGAACCGTTCCTTATACAACTCAAGCTGATAGTCAAAGTCTTATTGTTTTGTTGTTGGAACTTTTTGAAAAATAAGGGTGGTTCTTTTTGGAATCCATTTTCCTTATTTAATCACAACAAACCCAAGAAATTTTCAACACAAACCCAAAAATTCAAATCAAATTATCAATTACTTCTCGAAAAATCTTTCCGCAATTAAAATTGTTGTCTAACAATTGTACCATTAAAAAATATATCCTTATACCAAATCTAATACACAAATTCGTCCCTTTTTAAACTTTGTTGATACCACAAAAATCAGCCCACAATATCACTAAAAAAATGAACGCAGCCCCTAAAAAATATCATCCGGCCCAAAATATGATATCAATTTCGGATAGAACAAACTGGCCCACAACAAGTAGTAACACGCACCCTAGCTTTCTATAAAGCTCAAACACACTAGTACACACCTTAACCTAATCCTTATAACCTACGCCTCTTTTCTTATCTTTATAAAACTCACACACTGACAACTATTTTACTTCTTTCTGCTCAAAATGAATTACTAACCACTCATATCAATCTCGGTTCATTTTGTTTACTATGAACTTCAACAAAAAATGTAATATCTTAATTAGTTCGAACCACACAAAATCGAACACAAACACCCTTTTTTTTATTATTGATACGAAAGAAAATTTTAAGATTGAGACTCTTCTGCTTTGATCTTTCTTTTTGCGTTTCGAACAGAAAATGAAGGTAATAGCTTCGAAATTCGTTTTTTTGTTTTTGTTTTTCTTGTAAATCGAAACAAAATAAATGATTTGAGCACTCTTGTTCAAGTTTTTCTCTTTTGGTTTTCGTAAAGTAATAGATCTATGATGATTATGGTCCACACACAAAAATCTTTAAAGATTGTTATCAAAAGTGGACAAAAAACTGGGATCTTGTTTTTGTTTTTTTTTAAATTCGACTTCTATGTTGTGTTGATTTGCATACACCGAAAGAAAAGATAGTACGAAACGATTTCGTTTTGAGCTTTCTTTGACCCTTTCGTAAATTAAAACGAAGTGAAAACTTCAAAGAGATCAATGAAAGGTTGGTTTTGTGTAGTGAAGATCTGTAAAGATTTTTTAAATCTCATGAGAGACGCACAACAAAACCGAACACAGATCAAAAATTGAACGTTTATTGAGTTTAAGTCCGAGTTTGATTTTCTGAGATTAGTTTCTGAGTTTGGATCTGGATCTATGATGAGATAACTCATTTGAGTGTTCTGAGATCTTGATTCGTTTGGATTCTTTTCGTCTGTTCCAAAAATAAGTGTTCCGAGTTTGTTTTCTAGTTAGATTTCAAGTTAGATCTTGATGAGGAAGTTAGATCTGTGATGATTTGCTCGTTCACACACTTAATAATCGTTGAAGATTGGTACAAAGTGTGACCCAAACTAAGATCTAGTTATTTAAAACGAGTCTTGTCGAATTTGATTAATCTTGCCGAAAATGAATTATTCCGAGTTTGTTTTCGAGATTGGTTTTGGAGATGTTGTAGATCTAGGTTTGCTTGTTAATTCTTGTTACAAATATGTGATGAGTATCTTTTGTGTGATGTCATCTGTTAAAGAGCTTTGAATCTTCTTGATATATACAAAAAGATAAAGCTGAGATTTGTTGATGTAATATTCTGTTTGGGTTTTCTTTTCCGAAAATGAGTTTGACAAAAATGACTTGTTCCGAGTTTGTTTATAACTTCTGAGTTTAGATATGTGATTATGTGTTTCTTGTGTATTTAGGTCTTTTAAGATCTATGAACTGATATACAAAGAAGATTATAGAGATCTGAAAAAACTTGTTCCCATTTGATACAACCACAGATCTAGATCGATTAGTCTCAAAAACGCGTTTTCAAAAATGTGTTGACCGGTTACCGAGTTTGATCGTTGACTAAAAGTCAGATTTTTATAAAATTAGTTATAGTTTCGAGTTTGACTAGTCAACATTTTTGTAACAAACGTTTTCCGATTTTGACCAGTCAACTATTGAATTTGAGAATTGTAACTGATTTTACTGAATTTGAACTACTGATTTTGACAATAAGTTTAAATAAGCAGATTTTAAACTTATTTGGCCACGACTCTTACGATAAAACTGTAAGCAATCAATTTCGATTGCATAAAACACAACCGAAATTAGCGAAATAGGCTCAAATAAGCTGTTATGACTCAATAAGCCCATGAAAAATCAGAATAAGCTAAAACTTGACAGAATAACCAACTTGAACTCAATCAGAATAAGCACAACAGATCAGGACCGAATAAGCTTAAAATAAGCTCAAAATAAGCTCGCAATAAGCTGCTAGAATAAGCTAACGTGATAAGCTGTTCGAATAAGCTCTCTTAAACAATACTAAATCGCTCCTGCAGCTCTGATAACAATTGTTAGGTCTTGAATTCATGATCAATAAGCAATAGAGTGTGTGTTTAGGTGTTGTGTGTGTGTGTTTATTCTAGAAAGAGAAAGATAGAAGTAGAGAGAGAAAGAGGGAGGAGGAGGATTAGAGAAATAAGATTAGCTTGATTAGAGAAGATCACCTCACTAATGAGGTAGGGAGGGTTATTTATACCCAAATACAAGGAAGAGCAAGGAGCTCTTATTTTTTAGCTTTTCGCTATTTGTCGGGTCTCGTGACTTTATTTAAGTCACGAGCCTATTACCTAACCTATTACACCACATTATTTCTCTATTCATTACAAGACTTTTATCTCAATAAGATCGTCACTTTAGAAGATTCAACTTTTTAAAAAATATTTCCATGCCTCCAATTTAGATTACTCAATGGTTTTTTCAATTTCTTCAATTTCTAAACAACTTTATACATTTCAAAACCATGAACTTCTTCTTTCTAAACATTCTCAACACACGTTCACTCGTACCAAACATCCTCTTAATGAAATCACTCTTATCGACAATATAATAGGTAAACCTGAAAGATCTTCTTTTCGGCTTCAAACTATTTGGTCTATTGATAATTGGGCTATGACCAGATACTAAAAATGGTAGAAACATCCAAATGCCTCCTGATAAGTCTGCATAAACACAAAAATCAACATAACCCAATCTAGTTTCTTAAGAATAACAGAATATAGATTTTTTAAGGATTTAGTCCATGTAAATTAGAAGCCAGAATTACATATATCCTTGACTTCTAACTAATTCACCCATTCTTGAAAGTCCTTCATATCAGAACTCATACCAGATCCACTTGTTAATTGCTCATTCAATTTTAGTGTAACATTGAAATTCCCCAATAACAGCCAAGGAAATAAAGAAATAATCCCCATATGAGTCTGCAGTTCCTTCTATAACTCTCTTCTTTTGGAACCAGCATTACTAGCATAGATAAAACTAAAAAAACTTTACATTCTTCTGAACTGATTCAACTAAGACATAAAACAACTTGTTTAGTAGCATGTATAACCATAAGTTTACCTGGTCAACATCCCACCCAATGGTTATTCTGCAGCTATTAGGACTATACTTAACATTGGAGCACCAATTCCATTTATTAAAAACTACCTCACATACTTTTTTCACTATATCAACTTTCGAACATTCAATAATGGCACATACATTTAAATTTTCCTCGTTTATGAACTTCTTAACCTCTTTTTGTTTATTTATAGCTCTT
>BQNB010087049.1:0-28021 GCA_026074375.1 Tanacetum coccineum
AAACCCGCATTTAATATCTTTGTAATTTCTTTTCTAGCTCCTTGCTAGTTTATAAAATTTTGCCGTTCAAAAAAAAAGCTTTTCATTTCTAGCTTAAGTGCATTATAATCTTTATAGAATAGTTTTCAGATTTAAGTTTGAGCTTAATTTGAGCTTTTTGCAAGTGCTTAAGTGAAAGTAAAGGCAAAAGCCCACTTACTGATTCAACAGCTTTTATAAGCTCTTTGTGAGCTCAATTTTGATTTTCAGCTTATGTTTCTTTCATGAAAGTTGCTTAAAAATAAGTCCTTAATAAGTTCTAATATTCAGTTTTGTTAAAAAGTCAAAAAAGAAGAAGCAAAAAGGGTGTGTTGCCAGACCTTGAACCCACGACCTCCCACACACATACCATACGTGTTAACCAGTTTGCTACAATAGCTCATCCAATCTATTCTCCCCACATTTAATACTTAAACACATTTTTCTTTTCCTTCTTATAAATAAGTCGTAGCTTATTCAAGGGTTTTTTGAGCTTTTTGATTAAGCTGAGATCTTAGTTTCATTTTTCTAGTAATCCTTATAGCAAGTTAGACTTTTTCTGAATTTTTGGTAATTTTTCATTGAGTAGAATATTTCTAATCATTTTTCTTAACTTTTTATTTTCGAAAATTCATAAAAAATAGGAAAAAGTTTCAGAAAATTACAAAAAAATAGTTTTTAGCTTAATAAAAAATAGCTTTAGTTTTACATTAAGAAAAATTGTTTTCACCTCTTTTAGATTTTAATTTTCATTTTTGAGCTTTCATTTCTAATTTTAAAAATAGGATTTTAACTTTTAAAATAGTTAAAAAAAGTTTTCTTAGCTTTTATAATATTTTAGATTTTTCTAAGCTTAAAAATCATTTTTCTAAATTTTTAGTACTTAATTTGCTATTTTTTAGGATTTAATTAGATTAAATTAGTTTTTAATTCATAATAAATTAAAAAATAATCAAAAAATGTTTTTCTTTTTCTTAAAATTTCCTTTTATCCTAATTTAGGTTTAGAAATTTAGTTTGAATTTTTAGGAGTTAAATTTAGTGAACTTGCTTATTTGTCGCGTTTTATTTGTTTCCCGTAAATTGTTAAGTGTTTAATTGTTTTAAATTGATTGTTTTTAATTGTGCTTTTAATTAGTAGTTATAGAAAACCAAATCAATCTTCGAACACATTCAAATCAATATCCAATATCAAGCGAGGTTTCAATTTCTCAAATCGTTGGGAAAACGACCCGGGAAATCATACTTTCCGGAAAAAATACGTATATTATATTATATATATATATCTTTTAGAGTGAGCTTTTCTTAAGGAAAACTTAAGGAAAGTTTTTAATTTCTCTTTTGGAATATTATATATTTTTGCGTGTATAAAATCAACAATTAGTAGGCGTACACATCCGATCTAAACAATCATACAAATACTGGGATAGGTATACCCCTCCGATCCAAATAATCATGCATCATATAATATTCACATACCAGTCATAAGCACATATCTTGTCCCAAAAATAAAACCACATTTCGCACAGTTAATTCAAAACATTTCAAAACACATTTGAGTATCATTTTCCTCCAACAGAAAACAGTAGAAAAATGGGGCTACGAGAACTCACCTCAAGCAAGTCTTTAGCAACCAAATCTCAATCACACAAGCAAATGCAACGACGTCCGCACACGACCTAGTCCAATGTCCCATTTTAATCATTCATTTCTAAAACAGTCTTCACGTTTGATGCATAGAGTTTAGACGCGTTGTAAAATTACCCATAACAATTTAGTGGTGTGATGGTTGAAGACATATCCCAACAATCATATCAATCTCATTACTCAATAATACTTATACAATTAATGATAGATAAGTAATATAAGTAAATATTTATAATTAATAATTATAAATATATCTCGATAAGTCAATTCGGTGACCTCAGTCATCGCGAAAATAATCATAATAGGGTTGAAAACGGAACGTTTACTCATAATAAACATATTCGTAAAGTTTCGAGAAAAATTATATTTTTCGTCTTTTAGTGAATTTATTAAATAAATAATGTAATTAAATAATATTTTATTATTTAAAATCAAAAATCACGTTTTTAGGTAAAATTTCTAAGTATAAACTTTTTACGAAATTTCGACATGACCCCGTACGCTCATACAACGTTTTCTAAGGTTTTTAACCTTTATTCCAAACACTTTTCAAACTTTCGACACTTTTCCGACAAAATTCCAAAATCTTGATCTTTAACGTCTACTAAAACGTTTTTCCCAAAATATCGTTTAATACCACTTCATAACTGCATTTCACTTTCAAAAAGTCTGTCAAAACTCTTATAACGACTAAATATCGCTTATTGGGCTTGGAGGCCCAATAAGGGTCCATTAAGATATTTAAAAGTCCAAAATACGATCCAAGTCCAAAACCAAAGTTCATTTACATACATAAGCTCATACTAATAAGTAGAAAATAATTCGGACCATAATAAGCCCTCCCATTAAGCCACGGCTTAAGTAGACTTATTGGACCGTGAGTCCATAAGCTCCACAATACAATATTAAGCTTAACTATAAGCTAATAAGCTACGTATCGCATTTGGTTACCATCATAAGCTATAAAAATAGTCCACAAACATACGCCATATCACAAAAATAGTCAAAATCACTTTCCTAGTGATTGTGAAAAATGGCGTAGCATTTAAGCCCAAAATAAGCCACGAAATAGCTTAAAAATAAGCCTGAATAAGATATACAAGCTACTATAAAAAATAAGCTATCTAGCAACATATGTTATTTAACCATCATGACCACAACATTAAAACTACAAAAATCCCCTTGTTTCTTTTCTTATTCGACGAACCAAACACCCTTTTTTTATCAGTTTCGTTTCCAAAAATCGATTTTTACAACGATCAACTTGTACAATTAACATCTATGCATCAATATAAACCCAAAAGGACAAACGAAATTTAAATTTGAAAACTTACAAGAAAATCTTCAAAAATATAGATTTCGACACGAACCGGACAACCCAAACATTGTTTAAATGAATACCCGAGCACTTAGAATCAACCCAATATATCACCAATCTTCATGTTTTTGATCAAAATTTCAAAAATAAAAGTGTTTGCGTGTGTGCTTTGATCGGACGCCAAGAGGGAGAGAAAGAGGAGCTATTTTTTATGAAAATGAACTATGTGTTATTCAAAAGGAGGATAGGGATCTTTTAAGTGTACCAACCATGGACACACTTGTTAAAATCATGCCTAGATGTCCCCTATGGGACTAGAACCAGATTTGGTATCCAAGGGGGTCTCGGGTCTTTCTTTTCGTGTCGAGATCACTTAAATTCTCGTAAAACTTAATCGTAAAATTTTCCCTAAAGTTAATTAGCATTTTTATTCACCTTAAAAATACTTTTCCATTAACCTAGAGTATTTACACGACATATTTACACTTCAAAACCTTTAAAACTCATTTGGACATTAACGGACGTGTCAGGACTCGTTTTTCGGCATTTCTCAAAATTCACGGGTCAAACCACCCAGAATACAAATAACAACCTCCAAAAAGGAATATTATTCACAAATAACCATAAATTACCACAATTCTCATAAAATCACCATCGTCAACACGGTACATTATCTGAATAAATTGACGAAAGTCAAATAGTCAAAGGACCATAAATGAAATATTCAGAACACAAAAAGGGCAAGGGTTACATATTCAATCTCATCGGGTGAGATAGAACTTTAAGTCTTGCTCAATGATGTGTCATGTTGTGTTAGACTTATTAATCGCGTATGTTTATCCTAATAAACATGTGTTTCAAGATTGTGTGTTTTATTTCTTATATTTCTCGACAGAAATATTATCCCAAACTAAGGATTAAAATCTAGCTTAGGTGAAATATAATTTCCAATATGTTCACAACATATGAGATATAAGAAAGACAAAACATAATACTCCAACTAGCTGTAAGGTGCACTCGGGAGTTATCTTTGTTTCAATCAAAATTAGATTATTGATTTAAACTTGAGATTCTAGCTCCTAGATGGATGCTCTAATCCATACTTGGATATATGCAGCTTGCACACTTTCTAAAGATTATTATTCACAAACTCTTATGATTACACAACGTCCTTGCAAAGGTAATCATTCAAGAAGGAGTTTTGGCATCCAATTGCCATATTTCATATTCATGAAATCAAGTATGGTAATTAATATCTTTATTCATGTAACGCTTGCAAGGAAAAGAAGCTTTAATTATAGTTAATCACTTGAGTATAAGTAAAACCCTTATCACAAGGCGTGCGTTTAAATGTGTGTACATTTTTGTCCATATTAGTCTTCTCCTAGAAGAACTAATTTAACCTCTCAGTCTTACCGATTGGTAAAAGATCAATCAAATTCCAAAAATAATTTTCTTTAATGGACTACATCTCAACATTCATTATGTCGTTCGCTAGTGCATTCAGAAGGTTGTGAAAGAAGAGACTTTCTCTAAAAACAAATGCTCCCACTTGCTTCTTGTAAGAGGAGACTTTCTCCAAAAATGCAGCAAGTCGAGCAACAATAAAATTATTCTCGTTTGGGAGGTATAATATATGCTGACAGTTCTTGACTCTAGTTTGCTAATAGCACGCTTAACGTGGTCTCAATAAATTCAGAACTTCAGTTAAGACTTAATGGGAGTCTTCCCATTCCATAACCTGATGGTGTCTTAGTTACCTTCTTGGTTGGAACCATATTGAGTAAACACGTGGCTTACTCAATTCTGTTAACCTTGATAAGATTAGAGGTAGGGTAGTTAGAGTTATCAAAAATCGAACAATATCAACAGAGTTTGATTTTACACATCAGACATACCATAGCGATGTGGTATTCTATGAGTAATGGGATTGTGAGACAGTATCACAATTCTTTAGATAACCTAATACCCTTTGGCTCACATACTTGCCAATTTGTTCAAACATAATGGCATTAACAGTAATTTCAAGCCAATTGCATGCTATAACGTAGAAGTCTTAGAGAAGTTCAAGGATTTTATGTACATGTCTTAACAAGAAGACATAACACGTTAATCGCTAACTTTACGTTATAAGTTTTAGAGAAGTTCAAGGATTTTATGTACATGTCTTAACAAGAAGACATAACACGTTAATCGCTAACTTTACGTTATAAGTCTTTGAACATTTCAATGACTTCATGTACATGTCGTGACTATGAGACATGACAAGTCAATTGTGTACTTTATAAGTCTTTGAACAGTTCAAGGACCTAATGTTTATGTCTTTACAAGAAGAAATAAAGATATTAAATAAAGTATTATTGAACGTCGACTCTTGGCTTTAACAGTCTTTTCAAGTTAATTACATACTTCTTATTGATGTCTTTACAAGAGGGCACAATCATAATAGCTAAACCTTTTAGTGAATATGATGAAGTAGGTATTCATTATTTCTTGACACTCGTTCTAAGTAGGTCAACATACATCGAGGTGTATAAGTCCTAGTAGAATATTAGCTTTCTTACCATGCGACTAAGAAAAACCATAAGTCATATTGTTATGTGTTGTACCTTGCACACAATTTAAGATTTCTCCCACTTGTGCACGACACAACATCAAGCATTTATACAAACAAGAGAGCATTATGAATTAGGTTACGATGCATAAGTGGGAGAAATCTTAAATTATGTGCAAGGTACAATACATAACAATATGACTTATGGTTTTTCTTATCCGCATGGTAAGAAAGCTAATATTCTACTAGGGCGACATACATCGAGGTGTATAAGTCCTAGTAGAATATTAGCTTTCTTACCATGCGGCTAAGAAAAACCATAAGTCATAATGTTATGTGTTGTACCTTGCACACAATTAAAGATTTCTCCCATTTGTGAACGGCACAACATCAAGCATTTATACAAACAAGTGAGCATATTATGAATCAGGTTACGATCCTGAGACTAGTGGGTTATGAGTCCACCATGCTTCTGTTTGTTTGTATGAATAATATGGTAATGTCACAGATATGATATGATTTAAGTCAAACTTAAATCACATTTGTGTTACAAGTATATCTAGAACTTTATTGTTTAATAAGCATTCGGGCATAAACATTGTATAGATAACATTTTAGGCAGCGACATTAGAAAAGTAACAAGTTATCTAATAGAATAATATGCAATGATTCTTATAAAACTATGATGCTTCATATGTGAAAAGTAATGTATTATTTCAAGACCAGCTAGAAATAAAATGGGTCACTTACAAGGTGATAAGCTCATAGCTCCCACTGAATTTAGACAACATTACATGTGCGTCTATATCAGTAGTAAAATGCATTGCTCCCACTGGATAAGACAACATTAAATGTGTGTCTATACCAATGAAGTGCAAGTAGCAATTTATTTACTTTTCTACTCTTTGAATATCTGCACATTATCACTAATGTGAGCCTCACGGACTAGTAAACATGTACTTAGATATTCAAGGAAGTGCATCAAGTTCTACTATATATATGATGGACTAGCCATCAATGCCATTCTTTAACTTGAAAGTTTTGCATGCAATTCCTCCTTCTACATTACCTTAAGGGTGTGTAGAATCTTAGGAAAAATATCGAGTTAAGGAAAACTACTAGAAAACATGCTATTAATTTCCTTTTCTCTTTCGCGATTTATTGAGATT
The DNA here is from genome assembly GCA_026074375.1 of Tanacetum coccineum. Lineage (NCBI taxonomy): Eukaryota > Viridiplantae > Streptophyta > Magnoliopsida > Asterales > Asteraceae > Tanacetum > Tanacetum coccineum. The sequence goes on from BQNB010087049.1 coordinate 6,706, forward strand.
TCCATTTCTAATTATTAAAACTCATACCATGTCTTGACGCTTCAAGATGTATCATTTTGGTGGCTATAGAATACATGTTCTCTAGTCATCCAAATAAGATGTGCAACCGTACTTAACAGTTTGACTTTTACAAGACAATACGATTTCTCGAGTAAGTGTACTTGGATTTTGATTAGGATTGGAAAACTCAAGTGTTCCTATTATAGCTTTCTTATACAAGTAGAAAGGATAGGAATAAGTATTTTTCTTACAAGGGAAGAAGACTTAGTTTACCTTCCTCTAACAAAGAAAGGAAACAAACTTTTGTTTATGGTTTGTATTGCATAAATGTCATTAATAGAAATTACAAAGTTCATTTTAGTATTTTTGATAATTATCCTTTTAAAATTAACTACCCAAGTTTATAATATAAAACAATTAATTTTACGAAAAGGCTAAGATCCTCATTGAGGTTCCACCATCACATCAGTTGATTTGCTAGCAATGGTAGATTTAATAGGTAGGTGATGTTCACCAATTGCAAGACATGTGCAATTCTTAGACCGTATGGGACTCATGGCACTAGTGAGTGAGCTACTAATGTCAAGATAGCATGTTTAGTCTCATCCTTGCCTCGGCTTAAGGTCTCACCTGCTTAACCCAATTAAGTCATCCAATGTGAGAACATGTGAAAATATATCTAGGTCTCACGTATAGAGAATAATCACCTTGGGTTACAGTTCACCTACGTCTCACGCAGAGCAAAAGGTAATTGCAAGTGATCTCAACCAATTGGACGGCATGACTTAAATTTGTGACGGGTATAAGTTTTGATGAATACGTGATCAAAAGTGTGTACGAGGAAGCATGCATTCATCCTTCGTAGCACAAGTTAAAAACCATTTTTAACTTAAGTCTAATACTTGTTTTATATCTTTTATGTGTGTCAAGTTGTTCATTTTCATGACTAATATATAACCTAGGTGGAATAAATATTAGTTTGAACAATACATAAATTAAGTAACAATCATAACAGTTATTTAGTGTTATTTATATAAAAAAACAAGTGTTTAGTTTCAAATCATATTTAAACTTTAAACTAAATCAAAGATTTAGTTTCTAAACAAAATGGTTTTGTGTTTTATCATTAGTTTTATCAAAACATTTGCAAGTTATATACATTCCAAACATATATATAAAAGCAAACAAACACACAACCATAAGTATGCAAAGCCTCAACCGATGAAAAAACCTATGATTGGTCTCGTGAGCCATCACGAGAACCAAGAAGTCAACTAAGGGTTAACCACACAACCACAAGGAGGCTCCCACTTGCTCCAAGAACCATCATGAGTAAGGGAGCCCCTAAATGAACATGATGCCCAAAACTGCCAGAAAATTTCAGCTGATTTTACGGGCCCGAAACTCCTAGAAGGATTCTTCTTCAATCTAAGCTCCAGTTGAAGAAGTTGTAGCCCAATGAGGTTTGTACCTGTAACCAAAAAATGGTCCTCTAACTCTCTAGAGAACTCCGGAAAATCCATTTTTAGTGGAAGTCACTCCAGCAGCTACGAATTTAACTGTATGCCTTTAACTCTTGCGCCATTCGTATCCAAACAACGGTTACAATAATTTGATAATTAGATACACTTTAACTATAATCTAGCTACTATAATGTTCCCAAAGAATGGCTACAACAAAAATTAAAAACATACAAATGAAGCCAAAACAATGGCAAACCCAAAACTGAAATTAAATGCAATAACAAGCGAATCAAGTCACAAGTGGTAAAGGTTTTCATCGGTTTTGCATACGAAACATAATAATACCATAGTATCATGTATTAACAAGGTGTTTGATAAGTCCATGACCAAACATGCATGTATTTGCCATAGAAACAAAATAATTAACAAGAAGTAAATTGTTTAGCCAACGAATCGAAGAAATTAATTAACTAGAATTAAAACCCCGATTGGTACGTGTAACCAATGACTTAAGGATCATTATGTACTATATTAAAAAACTTTATAATAACCATATTATTACAGAGACTGATGCCCAAGGGGCTGATTTAAAATCGATTCACGAATCGTTCTAAAACACGCGATTTAGGTCATTTTACACGTACCCGATAACAAAACCAATTAAAGTATACATGACAAATGGCTATGGGATCAAAAATCACAGATCATAAGACCCCTTATGGGTCTAATTAATTTCAAAAAATATGCCCTAGGGGCTGTTTTAAAATTATCCTTTTGATTCCATTAAAAACACGCGTTTTTAGCCATTTTTACGCATACACGGTGATCATATGACATCATATGATGGCTCGTGATACCACTATAGGTGCTGAGATAAATAAATATCATATATAACATTAAACGCAGTGGATCAAACACATATCAACGAATCCATAGAGTCATATGATCAATCAAATAAATAACAACGATTATTACCTTTGTAGTGTGATCGGTAGAATCAAAGAACAACCTTCTCTTGTACACGATCTATCCAAGAAACCAAGTGACCAAAGTAGATCACCTTTATGAATGTCCACACTACACTTCACCGTATACCTCTTGGATGCTAGTCCTTAAACCCGTAACCTTGGAATATACTTTGAATAAACAAGAGTCAAAGTAATAGATCAAGAAAAAAACAAAACCCTAGATGGGTGTTTTGTTTGTGCCGTGATTTTCACAAGAGAGAGAGAGGGAGAGATTTTGGTAATTGGTTATGAAATTATGAGAAGATCTCATATATTTATCTAACAAAAATTTGATCTTATCCCTTCCTCCTACCCCCTTTAGGTCGGCCACTTAATGGGCTTGGATGGGCTTCCCATTAGTTTTCCAAGTCTAATAAACTAAGTACACTACTTAGTTATTATAGGCCCGATTTTGATCTCGCGTTACGTATGTTGTTTATATACCGTAAATAAAATAAACACGATATATAAAGTGGTACCTCAGTGTATATGTGTGTGACCCCATAGGCTCACATGTGTCTAGCCGTATAATTATTTATTATAACACGAGCATACTCCAACAAGTATGATAACATTGTGTTGCAGTAATATGATAACATTTTGATACATTTGAATAATATTCTGATGCAGTATAATTTAATTTTAATTTATAAGTATGATAACATTGAATAGCAACAATATGTATAACATTATGATGTAGTAAATTAACATTGTGATACAGTAAATTATTATAGTGATGCAGTAAAATTATAATGTGATTCAATCGTATGATAAAACTGTGATGTAGTAATATGATAACATTATGATGCTGTAAAACAATATTGTAATGCAATATAGTTTTAAAAGTACTTATAACATTGTGATGCAGTAGATTTATACATTGTGATGCAGTAGATTTACATTATTGTGATGCACTTGACATACATATTAAGATGCACCAGTTCTATACACTATGATGCACCACTTGTATACACTGTGATGCACTAGTATTTTCAATGCAACAGAATTTATAATTTAGTGCGTCTATGTTCATTCAGATATCAACAGTAATCAAAAGTATTACATCAAATAGAATTTAAACATTGCTTTTTAAAGATCCACAAGTATCATCTAAGAATCATTGTTACGAGTTCAATAATCCTTTGTAACATCTGTCTTTCAGTTTAGGTGTATCATTTGGTATTAGAGGATTTGAATATACTATATGCAGCTTGTTATATGCCTCTGCCCCTGTCAAGACTTTTGTCTTTTTCTTATTCATACTTGTAAGAATCATCTTTCTTGTGTACTTTGCTTACAACATATCTATTTGTCCTCGTTGACATGCGCCTTCCTTCTTTAACTCTTCCTTAAAAATACCACGACCCTAGTAAGTTTCCACATGCCTAAAAAATACCATGACCCTTGCAGTGAATATCTCATTCCATCTTGGGTATTTAGTCTGCATTAAGTAGTCAACATACATGTGTATCTGTGATAATTTATAATAGAGTATTAAATTAATATACTGTTTTTATTGTGATGCACTAATTATAACACTCTGATGCAGTAAAAAAATATCAATTAATTATCTAATCAGCTTTAACTTACCAGATCAACTGCATAGTCACTATATCTTAGTCTGATATTTTCGTCTTCATTTCTACCTGTAACATGATCAAACAAAATGCATTATAAAAAATCTAATGCATCACTTCTTCACATCAACTACATCACAGTTCAAAATTAAGTGCATCAAATAAACAACTAAACATACAAAGAAATTTTTGCACAGCTACCTACCTAAGCCTAATCCATCCTTATACAAAACAACTGTACACATATTGCATCACAGTTCAATACCAATTGCACCGTTCATACAACCAAGCAACCAAACACATTTTGACAGATAATGTCACTTACTGATGTTAGTCTAAATACGTATCAAACAAATAACCCTCAAATGTATAATATATATAAAATACATATACGTAAGAAAAGTATCATACAAATTAATCTTTAGGAAAGAATAATAAGTAATCAACACGGGTATCGTTCTCCTCGGTGAGAGGTAAATGGAAATTTACGTTTATGTCGCGAATCGAGGTTAATTATCATTTAAGATTTGATTTTGGTTTCTAATTCTAATAACGCAAATGGAAAGCAAATAAAGGCAAGCTAAACGAGAATTAAAGGCACAATTAAAACCTAACGACAATAAAACACTTAACGATTAATTAACGACTAACGGACAAACAAAATATTATCAAATAAAACTCTAAAAACTCAAAATGAAAATTTTTAAACTTAAATGCTTTAAGCTAATTTTTTAAAAACAGAATAATATTTATTTTTTAAAAATTTTAAACTATTTAATACTATTTTTAAGCTAAATAATACTAAAAATGAAATTAAAAATATAAAATTTTATCCTAAAATCTTAAGAAAATTTCTAAAAATACTTAACACTATTCCTAAGGTTTATAAAGAAAAACGAGCAAATAAGCTGAAAACAATAAGCAGCTAAAAAGCAAATAAGCAAAATAAGCTTAAACTAAAAAAACAATATATGAATAAAATGAAGGGAACCTAAGACAAAAAAGACCCAAGGGCGCGGATGGTTAAGATTGTGTGTGTGTAAAGGTAAGGTCGCATGTTCGAGTCCTGGACCTTACCTTTTTGCAAAACATTTTTTTTTCTTTTAGAAAACTTAAAGATAAGACAAAAATAAGCAAAATTAAAAAAGGAACTATTTGACAAATCTTAATAATAAGCTAGATAAATGCTAAGAAAGGGTGACAGATGCTTAATTAAGACTTAGGAATACTTAGCTTAAACTGATTTGCTTTATAAGACTAAATAAGCTAAAGGAAGAGCAAATAAGCTTAAGACAGCCTAACCTTAGACCTAATAAGCAATAGTGATTAAAAATTAGCAAACAAATAAGCTAGAAAAGCACTTAAAACCATTTAGTCAGTTTGACACAAAATGGACTTTTAAAGGACTTTTGACCTATATTAAGATAATTTATATGACTAATAAGCACTTCAAAAAAGCTGAAAGGTAAAAACAGATTTAAGATTAGACTAAAAGAATAAAATTAAGTTGAATTAAGCTAACTAAGAAAAGGAAATAAGCTAGAAAAATGCAAATGAAAGTGGCAGACACAACTACTTATTTTTGGCTTTTTGGAAATGAAGACAGTTTTGTAGCTTAAAAATAAGACTTAATAAGAAAAGTTAAAAGACTCAAAGCTAAAACAGATTAGGAACATGACTCAATAAGCAAGTTTAAACTAGATTTAGGCAAGCAACACCACTAAATAAGCTAAAAACTCAAAATCAGACAGATTGCATACATGACTGTTTTTGACTTTCTATGTTAAATTACCTTTTGCAGCTAAACTTTAAAAACTCTAAAATGACTCTTGACAACTAAAAACTTAAAACAGATTGAGAACACACTTTAATAAGCTAAATGAAACTAAACTTAACCTAAACTAAGCTAAGGAATGATCCTAAATGATCTGCACAAATCAGACTCTTAAGCTTAAATATAACTAACCAATTTAACTTGCCTGGCAGTGATCTAAAAAAACTAAGAGACAATTCAAAGTAAACTCTTTCTTAACAGATGCATATTGAATCTCAAAGAACCTCAAATGAATCCACATATAAATCACACATACCTCAAGTTGTATTTTCAAGAAATTAATCAAATAAGCTAATAGGTGAAAACTTGAACTTGTAGACTTGAATTTTGACAAAACAGACTTCTAAACTTAACATACATTAATCTAAGCTTGTTTAAACTGTCATTAAAACTAAATAAAAGCGAAGAAAAACTGATTTTGAAACCAAAGACAGGTTATACCTCTTTTGACCCATTTTAAGACCTTAAACCAAACACCCCTTTAAATTCTTTAAGAACCATTTTAAAGCTTAAACAGATCAAAATAAGCTAAGAATTGATAAAACAGATTAAGGCTATGACATTAAAAGATTAATAAGCAAAAACTAGAGAAAAATAAGCATTCTTTAATAAGCTATAACTATTAGTAGTATTAACTATTATTTAAGCAGTTTAAACATAAAAACTTGACAGATTCATTTAAAACTCAAATTAAACTATTATAAACTAAACATTAGACAGATTAAGCATACATGAGACAGATTAAGCTTATATAAACTAAAATAAGCAAACAATAAGCAGAATGATAAGCAGAAACAAAAATTAAGCTTAGATATAAAGGGAAAGAAACGTACCTTGATCACAGCTTAACAGGGACCTAATTTGCTCAAAGGAGCTTGTCTATAAGCTCTAGCTTGTTGAAAACAAGCTGGTGAGGTCTATAATCCCTTCCATGATTGGCTTATCTTCCAATAAGCTGAGGTATTATTTGAGAGTGATTAATGAAACATAAAAGCTTATATAAGCTTTTGAGAAGGCTTATCTAAGAAACATAGGTATATAAGAGCTTATTAAGCTTATTTAAATGTCTTGAAAACAGATTAAAGCTGAATTGCATAAGAGTAAAGCAGATTAAAATTGGAACTTAAAACTAAAATTTCATTAAAACTATAAAAAGATTACAATGCATTTGAAAAGAAAATACAAGTAAAATAAGCTGGAAAAATAAGCAATAAATCTACACTACTCCTAATCTAATGAGTAAAAATGTGTAAATCTATCCTCTATTTATAGAATCCTTGTGTGTTTGTTGTGTGAGAGTCTTGAGGAGTGCTCTCCAAGCAATTGATCCAGGCCATCCAATCCAACTGCCTCATTCTTCTAATCAATCTGAGCCCTTAATTTGATCACCACGTTACATCAACCAATCATAATCCTTAGGATTGCCAGCGTGTATTGAATTGGTGTTAGACGTGTCAGCTTTGGTAGGCTTCTAGAAACATTTGAGATGTGTAGGTGATTTGGGATTTACCCTGAACGTGTGTTGCTCTGTGTAAAAAATGAGAGGGAAAAGAAGATTAACAATAACGTTGACCTGGAGTTATAAGGTGGATTGACCAGGGATTGGGTTTGGTATTTGGGCTTTGACTGAATATAATGGGCTTGGACTTATAAGTTTATTTAAGGCTTAGGTTTTATAAGTATTATTCTTAATGGGCTGACCTAGCCTAATAAAATGGGTACGAGTTGGCCCATTAAGGATAAATACGCCTTCGGCTTCATTTTCTCACGCTCTTTCTATTCCCGTGCTCGGTTTTGTCCGTTTTGGCTTCGTTTTTGTCCTTTTACTGAATATCCGTACCTACAAGACACAATTCACAAAATACACATATATAATGCATTTTTTATGTATTTTTAGTCATTATTGGTCTTTTTAGCTCGTTTTATTAGATAAAATGTATGTGTATTTAAGCACATACTAAAATCTCCCATACTAAGCTATTGTTGTGTCCTCACGCAATGTCATAAATACACACTTAGAAAACCAAAAATTTCAACCCCTTAGACTAATTACCTCGAAAAGTAGCTAAGTATTCATCTAAGGGGATTAAGAAATCACTAGTCTTGAAAAGCTTCCAGTTTTACCATTTTTTATGCATTTATTATCATTCATTCATATCATAACTTTTACGGAACAAGAAACACTAAAAGGATAAATGCATCGTCCTTGATTTTTCACCTCCCCCAAACCAAGCTTAAAAACGAAATCATTGTTAAATACAAGTTAAGATGCTAACACTACTCATAAATGCTAATTGTGAATGCATAGCTACTTTCCGCTCCCTTATTCCTAAATCCTTTATAGATTTTATTATTATTGGTGACAAATAAATTAATGACTTATTCTCATCAAGTAAACCTGGTTTAGACCACAATTAGCTTGAAATCCTTTCCTAAAGAGACGATATGGTGAAAATAAGGTCCACATTAAGGTTCTAATTTCGCATGATTTAGGGGTTATCCTTTTTATTTTATCCGAAACAACTCAACTACGAGTCCAGAGACGAAGGCTTTATTTAGATAACCCCAGAGTCGAAATTTGGCTTTATTCTTGTTATTATTGCAACATTATTAAACCCCGGTCCTTTAAACAACTGCCACATCGGTATGCGAGCCGACCATGGTCCAGGTGTCTTATTTCGACCTCGGCGATCCTCGACCTTTTTGAAGGCTGCAACATCGGTTGTGAGCCGGCAAGATGCAACAAACTTTTATCAGTCTCGGATTATTACTATGTGCCTTATTTAGAAGACTGCCACATCGGTTGTGAGCCGGCAAGAGGCAGTAAACTTTTATCAGCCCACAGTTATTATTATTATTACCTCCACCTTTAAATGACTACCACATCGGTTGTGAGCCGGCAAGAGGCAGTGGTCTTGATTCGGCTTTGGTTTATAACATAATTATTATTATTATAGCCAAATTTCAAGTCCTGTGGTCTTTTAACTACCTAGACAACAGTAGCGAGCCGTCAGGAATCGGTAGCCTATTTCCTCACAACACTGACAAAACCTCGATGTGTACCTTACTTTCACCAGAAGGAATCTCTACGAAGTGACTTAAACTAAGAATCTTAAAAACCTAAAGCGACTTTATTTATTCAACAATTATATAACGTTTATTAAGCTGATGGGAGCAAAAAGCCACAATTAACCTCTATGAGCCTTAAAGAGATCCAACTACTCCATGTTTAGCATCTAACTTATATAAAACTCTATCATTTTTTGTTCTTCGCAAATTTAAAATCTTTACTAAAAAGATCTGCGAATGCTTAGTCTAATAAAACAAGCTTTGCATATTTAAAGTCTATTATGAAAACTTGCAAACTCTTGGCTTTTTATAAGCTAGAACTCACATTTTAAAGCTTCTTGTATAAAAGACTAGCAAAAGCTTAAATTTATATAAGTTAAGGGGCAAGCTAGAGCGCAACATGCTCGATCAAGTCAAAATTTATACTTAAAAATACAAAACTACGTGTCAAAACACTTATTTTATTTTTGATTTTTTTTAATTTTGGCATAAAATCACATATTTTTGGTGGAAAAACAGAGTTACGTGAAGACAAGGCAAATACAAGTAAGATCGAATCGAAATATCCCCCATACTAGAACTACATATTGTCCTCAATGTGAGACTGTCACCCCCATACTAATTTTAAGGCATAATCCAAATATTAAGGGGTCTCTACGCAAATCTAACGCCGTTTATTAATTATGCTAATAGATAAACGTTTAATCAATAAGATCTAGGATATCGGATTCCCATATATAAGCATGCGAAGGACTAAAGATCAAGTGAACGATGGACAAAATCACAAGCATGAGAGTCTTCATAATCCGGGCAATCCTGGACACAAAACACGAAACACGAGAAAGGAATAGGCGAGCCTCCTCACATCATACTTATTCATAATTATTATACTAATATACTATTACTAAGGATAAGCATGGGTTGCCACCCACGAAGCGCTTATTTTTGTTAACCGAGTCTTGAGCCTGACTCGATCCCCCATACTTGAGCTGGTCAAGGAGGATAGAAATGGAGATAAGGAACATACAAGATGGGAATGTCTCCTCCATAAATCATCATCGGGCTTTCAGAATCATTAATAAGCTGAAAAACTTTAAAGCCCCGATGAGATAGAAGATGAGGAGATTTCTCCTCTTTTGAAATGAGAATTCCAGGATTGAAGACTTTGTCCTCATTTTCGGATGAAAATGAAAGAAAAGTGTCAAACATTAGATAAAGGGTAGGAAGGGTGGGTAAAACATTAGGCACATGAACTTAAAGTTCTCTTGTCGAATTATCAGAAATATCATCCACCATTTTTGTAGTCAAAACTCCCGTATTGAACTCAATATCAAAGTAAATATCATCATCTGGAGGTTTTTCAGGAGGACGAGGAGATGATGGAACATTATAAAATTTAACGTGAAATGATTCATACTCAGGAAGGGAAATAGAATCATCGTTAAGTAATTCTTCAAGAAAAAGAACATCCTCCTCCGAGTCATAGTCGTCATTCTCAATACCCGGTGGTATCGAGTCATCTGGAGCAAGAAATATATCGATCTCCTCCATAAGAGAGTCATTATCCTCAATGGGGATAGGAGATGGGGAGAAAGATTTGATAATAGCATCAGGAATCTCATAATTAAGTTCTTCTAGAGGTCGAGGAGATGAATTATCATATAACAATTTATCAATAAGACGAATATCTTCCTCTGGATCAAAGTCGGCTTCATCAATTCCCGGTGGAATCAAATCTATATGAGCGAGTTCACCGGAGAACTCCTCGAGAAGTGAGTCAATCTTAGAAGAAGAAACCATCGAAGTATCTTGATTAAGCAAAGATTCTATAAGATCAGACTCGGCATTAAAGTGATCATTATCATTTCCTTGTGGAATTGAATCGATCTCATTATAAAGCGGATATATCTTACTAGAAAGGATTTCTTCATCAAATTCAAAAAGAGGGTTTGAATAAATTTTGAAATTTTCCTTTGGAATGTCCTCCTCAGAAAATGACTCGTCGTCACTAGAGGTAAAATCGTCGTTAGAATCAAAGAGAGGATTAGAGAAAGTCATAAAATTAGGAGAATAATCATCACAAACGGGCACATCACACTCACTTTCATTATCGGATAAATCCTCAGACTCGCTTGGGGTTAGGTTAAGGTTCTTAACACTAGACTTATTTTCTTCGTCCGGTTCCGTTTCCGGAATAGTGTTAAGATACTCATCCACTATTATGAGAGAGTTCGTAATCGGTAAGTCGGGTGTGATTGCAACTGACAAAGGAAGTTCAGAAATAATATCTCTCAAAGGAATAGAACTTTCCTCGTCATCGTCATCATCGTCATCATAGAAAATAGGAGGCTTCCAATATTGAGAACTAACTTTAGCTGCCTGCTCTTCTTGTTTTAGTTGAATTCCATTAAGAATTTGCAAATCATTAATAAGTTTGAGTAGCAATTCTTGTATATTCTCTGGTTGATTTTGCTCTTCTTCCACAGCTTGCTTAATTTTAAGAAATCTCTCCTCAGCTAGCAATAAAGCCATACTCTTTTCTTTAGGAGGTATTTGATCATACTTCTTTAAAAAGGCTTGTATAGCTTCCATTAGATTTTCTCTAGCTTGCAACATTTCCGTACTCGTTTCTTGAGGGGGTTGATGAACGACGGAATACTGCGGGGGTTGGAATTGGTCAAAACCGGAAGAATTAGAATTATAGCAAGGGTTAGGTTCATAGTAATTTTGATTCATCGGTTGACACTGAAAAGTCTCATGAGGACCCCCACAGTTTTCACAACAAAGATATTGTTGTGGGTAACTCTGTGAATTTTGTGGGTAAAAATTATCACTATAGTTTTGATTGTAGCACGGTTCCGGCTCATAGACAAGCGGGAATCGTGGTAGACAATCAGAACCGTAGTGATGATCGTTTCCACATAACTCACAAGAGTATGTCTGGGGCTGTGGTGGTGGGTTGATAAGGTTTGGAGAATCATTGTAAGAATACGGAGTTGGTTCATAAGTGAATGAATTTTCAGTTTCCGAATTACATCCTAAACAAGGTACCCCTCTATTATAATATCCACACCGCTCGCAAGTACAATATCGACAAGGTAGATCATCTAAAGGATTTCCGCAGCTGAAACAACTACGTTGTTCGAATGACGACATAAGAATTAAACCAATGAGAGGATAAAGAATAAGAATTAAACGAATAAGAGGACATAAAAGATTATTTATAGATTTTTAAAATAATACATTAGGAAAATAAATTAAAGAAAGGAAAATATTTTTGGTAACCGATAGTCAAAAGTGCACGGTAGCTCTCTAGAAAACGCACAAAGAAGCGGAGGAGTGGGTAAGCGCGAAGCATTTTAAAAACCTTCTCCTTTCGTGTCGAAGTCTACATGATCGACCCTCCTTATACCTCTCTTTTAGTTTGTTAACTAAAGATGAGCCGAAACGACAATTAACAAACGGTTATTTTCAATATTAAAATAAAAGAAAAATAAGAATAGAAGTATAAAATATTTTTGTATTTTTATATAAAATAAAACGAAAACTTTCACTGGGAAAGGATCTTTAAGGCTCGAATACAAATAATCCCGTAAAAATCGCTACACCTCTCCCCGGTAACGGCGCCATTTTGATGTTAGTCTAAATACGTATCAAACAAATAACCCTCAAATGTATAATATATATAAAATACATATACGTAAGCAAAGTATCATAAAAATTAATCTTTAGGAAAGAATAATAAGTAATCAACACGGATATCGTTTTCCTCGGTGAGAGGTGAATGGAAATTTACGTTTATGTCGCGAATCGAGCTCGATTATCATTTAAGATTTGATTTTGGTTTCTAATTCTAATAACGCAAATGGAAAGCAAATAAAGGCAAGCTAAACGAGAATTAAAGGCACAATTAAAACCTAACGACAATAAAACACTTAACAATTAATTAACGACTAACGGACAAACAAAATATTATCAAATAAAACTCTAAAAAACTCAAAATGAAAATTTTTAAACTTAAATGCTTTAAGCTAATTTTTTAAAAACAGAAAAAAAAAAATTAAACTATTTAATACTATTTTTTAAACTAAATAATACTAAAAATGAAATTAAAAATATAAAACTTTATCCTAAAATTTTAAGAAAATTTCTAAAAATACTTAACACTATTCCTAAGGTTTATAAAGAAAAACGAGCAAATAAGCTGAAAACAATAAGCAGCTAAAAAGAAAATAAGCAAATTAAGCTTAAACTAAAAAAACAATGTATGAATAAAATGAAGGGAACCTAAGACAGAAAAGACCCAAGGGCGCGGATGGTTAAAAGTGTGTGTGTAAAGGGAAGGTCGCAACACTTGCAAGAACATATATGCACGCCTCATTTTTCTCATCAAATTCTTTAAAACATATGAACGTCATTCCAAGAACATATGTGTGCGTTGCGTTTTTTCATCAAATTCATTAAAACGTACGAGTACTCTTAAGAACATATGTGCACGCTGCGCTTTCTCGTACAATTCATTAGAATATATGTGTCCGTCTACCAAAAACATATATGTACTCTTATGAACATATGTGCACAATGCGCCTACTCCTCAAATTTATTAGAACATAAGTGCACACCTTAAAAAACATATATGTTTGAATCCATGTGCTGAAACAAAAACAAAAAATAAAATAGTGAATCATATTAGTTACAAAATCGATCATCAAATTAACAAAAGATCATGGCAATACAAAAACAAACGCAACAACAATGCTAGCAGACGGAAGAGCAACTACACAAGCTGATTAGAACGAAAAACTACTCTTTTTTTCCCATAGATACACGTACACTTGCTGGATCGGGCAGGGGTATGGTACTTTTTTCCATAAGTAATTTAATTCATTTTTTATTAGAAAACTAAAAGGTAACATAAAATCACTTGGTACGTGCAGAAATTACAGTAATTGGGAGCTTCGGTCAAGCAGAAGGAAAATAAGCGTTTAAGATAACTAAGTAATAGTGGAAAAGAAACAATCGAAATAACTCATAAGAGCAAAGTTTTCACTATTTTCTAATAAAATAAGTCAATGAAACTTTTTCTGCATTAAAAAATCGTTCAGCTTATTATGTCTACAATAACAAAATTAGCCAGCATGTAACTCGTCTCAAAGGTAAAAAAACTTTTTTTTGGTAAAAAACTAGGGAGTTAAGAGAATTATCAATGAAAAAAAACCATAGGGACATATTAGCGAAAATCATGAAAGTCAATATTCTGACATCAACCCTGGTGATAATGCCATTATGTATCATTAAACAAACCTGAGCGACAAAAAACAAGTGAAAGGATGATGGATGAAATATATGATGTGATATCCATAAACAAATCCCTAGTGTGTCCCACTTCAAAGTGCGACTTAGAAGATGATAGAAGTGCAGCAGATAAGGGAACAAAACCCCTTTCATGTGATAAAATTTTACATTGAACAATCAATAATCTTGAAATATAAACAAAGAAAAAGAGAGCAGAAACAACGATTTTCAGAAGGAAAAATTCATAAACCATACCAAAGATAATCTTAGTGATGAGTTCACACCAATTAAGCATTGACAATCAACATACCTTAAGAAGAAAAAGCAAATGTGAATCAATATCCCAATTTGAGAAATGACAATTTGACAAAGCAATCAGCCTGGTAGTAGCTTTGTAGGATAACAGACCATCTGTTTCACCAAGTATAAGTGACCTACTTGTGCTTGCGACTAGAGATGGATCTTCAACTAGTGCACTGGAAGTTATTAATTTCTACAGTAACATTTGAGCAGAAACATTAAGGGAGATCAACAATTGTTAGTCAAGCTTCAGTTAAAATCGATGTGTTCAAATGTGCAGTTTGAACTATGAAACTGATTATGTTATATTGCAAAATTACACATAAATATTCAGCTACAATAAAATGTGTTGCATGACGGCATAAGATGGTGATTAAAGGTACAATTAATAATAAATAATCGTCTGCAAGTATATTTTTTAACACAAATATCTGTTAACAAAAAGAATTTACAAAAAAACTTGGTCTATAGTTCCAATAACTATAATAAATTTTTTAACTATACTATTAACAATGAAAATGTGGGTAAAAAGGAGGGTTATTACGTGATATTAATATTACTTGCATTTGCATCGAGTATGAAACTAATTACCAGAGCTTATTGCTAATACCCTAAATAAACTATAGTCAGATACACTCTATCCGAACACTAAGGTAAACTGATTATTACATTACAGGAAGAAAAAAAATGTGGAACTTACCAAAAGTTTTTTGAGTTAGAGTTTAGCACTTGCAAGCATGTCCATGACCATAACATTACTAATAGATGAGAAACCTCCTAGCACACGTAATACGGTAAACTGTAAGATGACCAAATTAAGTAGCTTTGTTATGTTTTGCTGACAAAGGTAATATAATAAAAACATACAACAAAATAGAAAGACAACCTCGTATCTAGTAGCAAGTTCATAAAAGCGTGCACGATGAAGAATATAGGTAGCAAGAGAAGCAACATCATGACGTGGCTTTTGCATCAACAACTTTAGTAACTGAATATAACCTTCACTTGTGTCAATAGAAATGGTATCATCTTCCTGATGGCACCAATTAAGGAATCCTTCACAGCCAACAGATGGTCTAGTAGCCTGCTCGATGGCTCCAAGAAGCAACAGTGTAGCAGCACTAGAATGCACCTTTGTGCAGAAGATGTAACTCAGTTGCTTCATTCCACCACCATTAACAAAATTGTAGCAGCTCTCTATAGAAGAACACAATAACAGCGCACCACTAGTAGCATCTATAATTCATATGTAAAATTTACCTATTTTACTATTAAGGATTCAC
Organism: Tanacetum coccineum; assembly: GCA_026074375.1. Taxonomy (NCBI): domain Eukaryota; kingdom Viridiplantae; phylum Streptophyta; class Magnoliopsida; order Asterales; family Asteraceae; genus Tanacetum; species Tanacetum coccineum. Next base: position 22,534 of record BQNB010087049.1, read on the forward strand.
ATGCTTAAATCTATAAAAGATACCTAATTACTCAATTAGCAATGATAATCATAAAAATAACAAATACAAGAATAAATGAAATTGTATGAATTGAATGAATACCCGATCAGAGGCATCGTTAAGAGACGGTGGTGGCTCTTTGTCTTTCTTAACACCGAATACTCTCCTCATCTTCTTTTACTATAATTTTTGTTTGTTGAATAGATGATGGTGATAACAACGAAACGAATTGGAACGATCGATTTTTGTTAGGGGCGGCTAGGGTTTCATGAAAGAGATTATGATTAAAGAGGAGAGTTGATTTGTTTTTTCTTGTCGAATACTAGATCTGAGAGGAAGATAGGGCAGTTATATTGTTGGGTGGTTTTTTACTTTTTTTTCCTAAAATGATGGATCTATAATATTTAAGATGGTTTTTAAAATGGTTTGGAAATATAATTAATGACTTGACCATAATACCCTTTTAATATTTTGTTTAATTGAAAATAAGTAGTATATATTTACAAAAATGCCACTTTGCATTAATATGATGTACATCATGCACACACACACACACACACACACACACACACACACACACACACACATATATATATATATATATATATCAAAAAATATATATAAGTTTTTTTATGAATCAATCATTCACAATTATGCAATTCCTATGTCTATGGGAAGCATAGTAGTTATACATTACATAATCCTAATCCAAATTGCATATGAACACAAAGAAAATTGAAAATTCCTAATTTTTGATTTTGTGCAAAATTTGATCCTAGACACGAAATTGAAAGATGAATTGTTGAAAATACTTACAATAAATGATGTTAATGATGTTAACGATGTTGTTAGTGTTTTCCCCTTGCGAAAATGCCTCGAAATTGATTTAGGAGATTGAATTTTGAGTTTGGGTTGTGTGTTCTTCGTCGCCAACAGTCGATGGAAGGGAAAGGGGTATTTGTTTTTAGTTTATACAAAAAAAATAAAAGAGGGGCAGTTTGGTAATTTTAACGGCAACCCCCTGATCAATAAGGGGTCCCCCCTTGTTGAAGCGGGCGGCCCGCTGATCGATTGGGGGTCCGCTATCTGTTGACCCAATTTTTTAGGTTTTCAGTTTTGGTGGTTTTAGATGAATTTTGAGTGTCAAGTGACGTTTGAATTCGCTTTTCTCCAATTAAAAATACTTTAATTATTTTGAATGAAATAATTAAGTTGTTGAGATATGAGAATAAATTTAATAGTGATGTGACTATTAAACGGAGGACGAGACCTTTAGTCGATTTGTTTCATCATTCCTAGACCTAGACGTAAATAGTTAAATGGTTCATGTTTGAGAGGTTTAGTGAGGATGTCGGCTATGTTGTATTCTGACGAAAGTTTCTCGATATAAATATTTCCTTTTTGAACGTTGTCGCGAAGAAAATGTTGATGAATTTCGATGTGTTTTGTACGAGAGTGTTGCACAGGGTTTTTGCTCAAGTCTGTGGCTCCTTTATTGTCGCACATGATCAGAATGTCCTCGAGGCGGATGTCATAGTCGATGAGATCTTGTTTCATCCATAGTGCTTGTTGAATGCCTTTCCGGCGCTTACGTATTCGGCTTCGGTAGTGGATATAGAAAGAGTAGTTTACTTTTTTGAAAACCAAAATGTTAAGCAACATCCCATAAATGTACAAATACCGCTAGTGCTTTTTCGTTCCACATAATCTCGCGCATGATCAGAGTCGACATATACTATAGTTTCTATGTCGGACTCCTTAGGAAACCATAATCTTAAGTGCGTAGTGCCTTTAATGTATCAGAAGATACGCTTAATCGCTTCAAAATGAGAGGTATTGGGATCCTTTTGGAAGCTTGCACTAAGGCAAACACTAAACATGATATCGGGCATACATGTCGTTCGGTATAATAAACTACCTATCGTACCTCTATACTTCGTATTGTCCACGGACTTACCTTCTTCGTCTTTTGTGAGTTTTGTATCCGAGGACATAGGCATTTTCATTAGTTTACAATCTGCTAAACTAAATTTCTTAAGCATTTCTTTTATATATTTAGATTGATTAAAGAATATACCGTCTTCTAATTGTTTTATTTGTAGTCCAAGGAAGAAGTTTAGTTCACCCATCATGCTTATTTCAAACTCATTCGTGCATGATTTTGGCAAAGTCATCACACAACTCTTGACAATTTGAACCGAATATAATGTGTCGACATATATTTGAACAATGATGAGATTTGAACCTTTCTTCTTTGTAAAAAGTGTGTTATCTACCATTTCCATGTTATAATCATGTTTAACAAGAAATGCTTTTAGTCTATCCTACCAAGCTTTAGGAGCTTGTTTAAGTCCGTACAAAGCTTTCTTGAGTCTATAAACATGATTAGGTTTTGCAAAATCAATAAATCCCGGAGGTTGTGCTACATATACCTCATCATTGATAAAACCATTACGGAATGCACTTTTTATATCTATTTGGAATAATTTAAAATCTAACGCGCAAGCATAAGCTAATAAAATTCTAATAGATTTTAATCTAGCTACGGGAGCGTAAATTTCGTCATAATTAATTCCTTCTTGTTGATTATAACATTGAGCAACTAATCTAGCCTTATTTCTAGATACGACACCATTTTCATCAAGTTTATTTCTAAATACCTATTTAGTTCCTATAATGGTCATAGACTTAGGATTTGGAACTAACTCCTAAACATCGTTTGCGGTGAATTGATTTAATTCTTCTTGCATGACAACTACCCAACTTTCGTCTTTAAAGCTTTAATGACATTTTTAGGTTCTATGATCGAGTGGAAACAAAAGAAATTACTTTTTTCTTAGGCTTGAGATCTAAGATTTCTTTTATGGATGACTTTTAGATTCTTTAATATTGAAAATTTTGTCATTTTCTAAAACGTCATCTTCGACATCATTTCCTAAAGGTTTATTTTCACTAACATTGATAGCTTCTTCTTCGACTAAATCATCATCCTCCAAAGGTGATGTTTTAAGCGGGAGGACTTTCATCGAATGTCACATTCAAGGACTCTTCGACTTTCATAGTATGTTTGTTAAGAATAATATAAGCTTTACTATTTTACGAATATCCTAGGAAAACACCTTTGTAAGACTTTGGGTCGAACTTGGTGAGATAGTCTTTTGTATTTAGAACGAAACACTGGCTTTCAAATACTTTAAATTAATCAAGAGTAGGTTTCCTACCTCTCAAGATTTCGTATGTAGTTTTTACTAAGATTGGTCTAATTAAAATTCTATTTAATATGTACGTCGAGGTGTCCATCGCGTTACACCAAAAATTTTGTGGAATGGATTGTTCGTTTAATGTGGTTCCACTCATTTCTTGTAAAGTGCGATTTTTCCTTTCTATTACCGCATTTGATTGTAGAGTACGAGGAGTGGAGAAATTCTGAGTAATCTCATTAGAGTCACAATAATTTCTGAATTGTACTTCATTATCAAATTCTCGACCATGATCCGTCATAATAGAGACTATAGAGCATCCTAATTGATTTTGAATCTTTTTACTAAAAATCTCGAAATACTCGAAAGCTTCTGTTTTGTTTTGAATAAATCTTGTCCAAGTAAATCTAGAGTAGTCATCTACAATTACTAAGGTGTAACGATTTCCTCCATAACTCCGTATGGCGGAAGGACTGAATAAATCCATGTGAAGAAGTTCTAAGCATCTAGTCGTTGAGACTATATTCTTAGCTTTATGACTAGCATGAACTTGTTTTCCAATTTTGCAAGCGTCACAAAAATGTTGATCGAATTTAAGCTTAGGTAGATTTCTAACTAGCTCCTTAGATACTAAAGATTGAATCAAACGCATACTTGCGTGACCTAATCGTCTATGCCATAAAGTAGAGTTTTCGTCAATTGTCGTAAGACATAATTTATCTTCCGTCTTATTTTATAATTTCATCACATATAAGCCTCTTTTCCTAATACCTCTACCTATGACTTTTTTATCCTTAGTTATTTCACTATCGTGTTCGGAAAATATTACTTTGCATTTATTATCACATATTTGACTAACACTTAGCAAATTAAATCGTAAATTATCTACATGCACAACATTTTTAATTTTAAGGGAATCATAAGAAGTCGTACCTTTGCCAATAATGTTGCCGCGTAAATTACTTCCAAAAATTACGTTACCTTCATTGTATGCTTTGTATGTAGAGAAGAGCTTTCGGTTACCCGTCATGTGTTTAGAGCATCCACTATCTTTAATCCACCCGTTGGGCTCCTAATTTATTCTCAAGCACATCTATTTAAATTATATAATAATTCAAATGTTTGGTTCTCAATATCTCATGGGTCCAAAGTTGTTAGTACCAGACATCCTTTGCATATATTTCATTTGATTTGGATGTGGAAACGGTGGACAAATTCCCCAAGGAATATAATTTTGTTGGGAATTATTCCACGTCGTAGGATGTATATTAGAGTAATTTTACCTATCTTGGTTTCTCCTAGGTTGTGATGTTTTAGACCGAGGACGAGAAATATTATTTCTTTTTGGCGATGGAGTTTTTGACCTCACTTCGGGTTTACTAAATTGAACTCCGTGTTTTAAAGATGGTTTATAAAAACTTTTTGCTTCATCATCACTTGTGATGGGAACCTTAATATTATTTACATGTATATATTTAGGTTTCGAACTTGAGTTTGATTTAGTGGATTTTTCTTCAAGGAGCGAAGATTCGGGTTCTTGAGATTTTACAAAATTTATTTGTTTTGTCCCGCTTGATGACGCTTCGGCCGAATTAAAACCAAGACCCGACTTGTCTCCGAAGGGATTTTTAAAACTTAACATTTTCTTGAGCGAGCGAGTACTTTTATTAAATTGATTAAGTTTGGTTACTTCCTCTTTAAGTTTCTCGTTTTTAATTTAAGATTTTGACACGCTGTACATCCTACGTCAATTTTTGTGTTTTTCTCTAATCTAGATATTTTATCTTTTAACTCGAGTAGTTCTTCCTTTAACCTATTTTTAGTAGATTTCAATGACTTATTTTTAAATATAACTTTTAAGCCAATTTAGCATAGACGGTGATATTCACTATCTAATTCTAAATCATCTATTGATGATAAGTCATCACTATAAAAGTCGGTTTCAGAAGGTACCTCATTAGATGATTGAGCCATAAGACAAGTTTCATCTTTAATATTTTCTTCCTCATCTTCGACACTATCGCTCCAAGATCCTCCAACAAAAGCCCTTTGGTTTATGTTTCTTGGTGGCTTCGGACATTCTCTAATGAGGTGATTTGGATCTCCGCATCTAAAATATTTTCTTTCACTTTTACCATTCTTGTCATCTTTATTTCTTTGGAACGACTTCTTTTCGTCACATGGTTGTCTTACGAATCTTCCTCGTCTTTTAAAGAATTTCTTAAAGTCCCTCACGGCCATAGCGTACTCCTCGTCTTCACTATCGGAAGTCAAACTTTCTTCATCAG
>BQNB010087050.1:2693-28021 GCA_026074375.1 Tanacetum coccineum
CTTATAAAAATATAAAATGGATATGTCCAAATTCGAATTTTGGACAGCAAGTTGGCTTGAGTTTGTTAAGTCCATTTTTGATCTTTTCTTTATACTTTATTACTTTTGTATTTTACCACATGTCTCATATATCATATATATTATATATCATCCTTATATTAGTATTAACTTGTCCATAATAGTCCTCATGTGTCCAAGTCACCCATGTTAACAAATCCATTAACATACTTTAAAACCATAACTTTACTTAAGTAACTTATTTTACTAGTTTTGTCAATAATCATTTTCACACATAACCAAGTGTGTACAAGTGTATTTCTTTCCATGAGACTTTATTTTAGTGTTCTATCAACATGATTAAGAGTCCATAATCAATATTAACATGTCTTTTGTATTACTTTCTCTTGAAACATATTATGAATTATTATAAACCCTAATTTACCCATAATCATGTTTACACCAAAACAATATGATACAACATTTTCTCATCCTTTTTAACATAATGTAAGTAATAACACCACATGTATATAAGTGTGTAAAATGATCATTTCAAGTATAAACTTCATTTTCATGAATAAAACCTAAATGGTGATTTAAGCTAAATACAATAATCATGTGCATAAAAATGAAAATTATAAAAACATAAAGAGTTTAAATAGACCTTATGAGGTATGATGATGATGATGATGCTAGTACTAAACCCTTGTTTAGCCACAAAAACCAAGCTTGCACTTAATAAAACCCTTATTTTCTTAACAAAACCCAAATCTTGATTTCTTGCTTCAATACTTGTAAATAATTAATCAAGGCTTCAAAATACTTTGAGGTATCTTAGATATGATATGAGAGTGTATGTAAATAGGTTATAAAAATTTTGTATGGATTGCTTGAGATGGCTTATTGAGCCGTGAGCTCTATAGAAGAAAAAGGGAGGTTTTGGTTTGATTTCTTTAAGTGTTGGTGATGTATAAGTTACTTGCTAGCTATGTGCATGTATATAAGATGTATAATGAGTCAAGGGAACATAAGGAAGTCCTAGGGATGGCCAAGGTATGGTAGGCATGGTCTAGGAGTCAAAGTATGGAAGGTATGGTCTTGCCATAATGAGGTATGGTGTGATTTGACCAAAGGTGTAAGACTTATCTCATTTTTCATGTATAATCTTGTATAGGATACAAGATTTTCGGAAATAATAAAGATATACATGATATATTTATGTAATTTTGTGTATTGGGTATAAAAGTGGGTATTTGTTGAAGCGTAGAAAAGTTTTGGTGGTTCCGGGAGTGCCTAAACGCAATTTATCGCGAAACGTATACACTTAACGTATCCGATAAAAATAAAATGAACAAAGTTAATAATTATTCTCAAAATAATTATATAACCCTTGCTTGATGTAAATATTTAATTGTTTGATACCCGTTTACATTGAACGCTAATTTTTAGCTTACGCGATTTAAACTTAATTCATGAAATTACAAGCAAACGCGTACAACGCTAAAAATAAATAGTACATTTATCGACGTCGTTAATGACTTGAAAACACAGGGTGTTATATAATTCATTATACACCCGAGAGAAGGAGAGAATCCAAACACTTATTGTGCTAGTATATAACTTCCATGCTATTAATTACGAGGTCTAATTGGTTGTGTCATAAATTATCTTTGAAAAGTAAGTTAAATGTCCCCGATATTACTATTGACTAGGTGGAAAAGCCCATTTGCTTGAGGACAAGCAAATCCTAAGTGTAGGGGTATTTGATGAGGTGTCATTTTTACACGTTTTCGGGGTCATTTAACCCCCTAAATCATGCAAATATGCCCGAAAGTCACAACCCATGAAGCAACGGTGTCACACTTAAAGTCGGTGGAAAAAAACCATAAATTAGATGGCGAGCTAACGATGTCACAAGCATAAGATGGCTCCATCACACCCAGTTTTATATAAATACTTCGCATTGTTATTCATAATTCGTATGTAACCTTTTTAATATAAACCCTAGACTATTTTAGCAACTTTTGAACCCCTTTTCGTCTGGAGAAACATTATAAACTGAAGAGATAAGTTATTTAATTAATCATTCAGTTATGTTTACCCTTAATTACTTGATTATGTCGATTTTTTGTTTCTCCATTACTATGCTAAGCTAAATTAACTATGATTTACTTAGGATTGCATGAAACTTAGTTGTATGTTTGCTTAATTTGTTGTCTCTTGCGATGAATGTGTATGTTAGGTAGTTGAATAATGACTAGGGACTTTCTAAGCTTGAACGTCAATTAAAACACGGATAATTAATGCTTATGTCTTTAGTGCATGTGCTAGTTATTAGGTAATTTTTAGGCAATCTGATAGGTGTTATTCACTTAGGCTAGTGCATAGACGTGGGACTAACCAAACCACAATTGGTAATAATGAATACTTCACATTGCATTAGCAAGGACGTGTCAATTCAACGAATTAGGTAGATTACAACTAAGAATTAGTACACCCTAAGTAGAAATGTTTTTTCAATATATTAGTTCTCACCATTTACATTTGTTATATTTTAATTTCTGCATCTAGGATAATTATTAGTTCAAAATCAAAACCCCCTCAAAACCCCAGTTGTTTACTCGCTTTCATAAAATACAAAAATAAGTATCCCTAATCCTTAGATTTAGGCATATTATCATAGAGAACGATCAACCCTCGCGCCTTACCTATACTACTCTATAATGGTTATGTACACTTTCTAGGAGGGTTGTAAAACTTAGTGTGTTGTAACCCGACACATCACTCTCGTAAGAGGAACAAATCCTTTGCCGATACCAACCTTATACTACACAATTCATAAAACCTGAAAAATATCTAGGCAATCTCGAGCTACCAAGACGTTGGATATGAATCTAAGTCTACTCGTCATGTATTATAAATGCTTTTTATATCAAAAGTTTAAGAACACTCAAGAATACTAATCATAAACGTGACTCACTTTTTGACAAATATCAAATATAGTGACGTCTCGTATGGGTCATCCAATATTCAGCCCTATAAATACATATGAATTTTGGCCCTAACAAATAAATTATTTGTATATATATAAATAAACACAAATACCTTCATAATAGTCTTAATTTATATTGTGCACAAACAATATAATCGACTATGGAGTTTAGAACAATCATATTCATGGGTGAAACGTGCAAATATAAAACACAATAATATAAAAAAAAGAAAAACTTTATAAAGATTGTAACGTTCCAATATCCAAATACATGAATTAAACTTTTGACAATTCTACATTTACATAACGAAGCCCCATTCCATTAGCATGCAACTCATGCTTATCACGCGGTAATGCTTTCGTTAGTGGGTCATCGATATTGTCATCAGTATGAACTTTAACGACTTCAACAACGTTCCTTTCAACAACTTTGCGAATATAATGATATTTGCGAAGAATATGTCGGCTGCCTCTTAGTACATCAATTCATTCAAAATAGGATTGCGCTTGAATAATCACAGTTTATTTTCATGGGGTTTGCGATACTCGAAACTACACCAAGACCCCCTATGAATTTCTTAATCCAGACAGCTAACTAAGCACACACGCATATAAACAATTACACACACATATGCAGAATACATTGACGTGTTAGATTTGTGGAAATGACAGTAAGTCGAAGCTTTGATTCATCGTAAGTTAAAGACACCACACATTGTTATAACACATACTTATTTGCGAGCATTTAAATTGAAAATTTTGCAGATTTCATTAATTTGCGACACAAGATATCCTAATTTAAACATACTTATTTGAGTAGCGCCACAATCCATTGAAATCAAAAACACACACATCATTACAATTAAATGACATATTCTAAGTGACGCCACACAATTCATTAAAGTAATGTCACACATATTAACAATAAAATTGACGGATTTTTAGTAACGTCGTCATTTATTGAAATTTATAACAGTTAAATTGACGGAGTTGCACACTAATTCAAAAAGTCATAATAACAGTCAATTGAAGGGTTTACAGAATTTAAGTTACGTCACCAAATCTATCAAATATCACAAGTAAATTACCATATATTCATTGTCGTCACCAATGTTTTGAAAACCGGGTCTGTGATCGACCCGGCCGAGTCACCGGGTCACCGGGTCAACCGGTTGAACCGCCGGGTCAACCCGATTTTGTGCACATGTCCAAACACCCAGGTTAATCCTAAGAGATTACAACTTTACAAGCTTTATACTTCAAAAGACAATACCAAATCATAAATCCTACGAGAATACAGTTAATCCTACGAGATTACAGTTAATCCTAGGAGATTACAAGTTTCATACTTCAAAAGACAATACCAAAGCATAAACTTTAAGACAACACAACAATATTTTGCTATTGTGACATTGGCCTTTTTCCCATTTCCTTCGATATGTTGTGTTACATGATCCCAAGTTTTATCTACCTTCAATCTTACAGATGATTGAACTGATGTTTGAGATTGAGAACCACTTGGTGCATTATCTTTAGGATCCATACTCTATAAATAACAAAATACTAAAAGAATCTAAGTAAATACAATGATGTCTCTGATCTATGCATAAAAACCTCATATCAAACAAAAATAACACCTAAATTTGGAAAATAAAAAAATATTTACCTCCATCACTTATGTTGGGTTCCTGCTTGTGTTATTTAATTGGATTATTTCACTCGAATTTGGTGATTATGAGTTTGCTTCACTTGAATTTGATGGTAGGTGATGCTAACTTGCTAAGTTATCATGGCGGCTGCAAAGTGAAAATGAATTGGGAAAGTGAACAAGTATAACATTGAAAAAGGGTAAATAATAGTGTTTACTTTTTTTAATTTTTAAAAATAGATAAAAAAAGAACCCGGCCGGTATTGTCAACCCGGGTTGACCCGGGTTTCTAAAAACCCGGCGGGTCGAACTGGGTCTCAATTAGTTAAGAAACCGGGTTGTTTTGACCCGTTTCTTGGGCCGGAACCGGTCCAACCGGTTGACCCGGCCGGGTCGAACCGGATTTCAAAACATTGGTCGTCACTATTCATTCAAACTAATTCACACACATAAAAAAAAAAAAAATCACCGACTTCATAAATATCAGTCATTTCAACAAATTAAGCGAATAGTAAATTGACGGTTTTTCATATCAACATACAATTACACATACAGTGGTTCATAAACTAATCAACGATTTTATAAAAAAATCACAATTCATATACGCTACTTTGTAGAACTCCTTTGAGTATATCGGTACTAGTAGTTAGCTACCTATCATTTGGTCGAAAAACAAACAACTCGGTCACACATTTTGTCGAGCACTTGTTTTACACTCTACACATATAGTTCAATGTGTTTTCAGCAAAAAAAATACACTAAGCTAGTGAGACAATTCGTCAAACACTAGGTCTACACTATACACATACAGTTCAATACGTAGTTAGCAAAAAATACACGAAACTAGTGAGACATTTCGTCAAACACTTGGTCTACTACTTCATAAAGTTTCGTTTAAAATCACATCTCAATATAGAACACGTTATCCCTATGAAATGCTTTGCAATGAAAGCAAGGAAGGTGGTGAAACTGCGACTTCTATTGCCACTTTCAAACATGCCTCTCTAGATAGCGACAAGCATTGCAATATGTATCGTGACATCGTTAACCATGAGAATAGGTCACGACATGTCTTGCGACATCTATCGACGATCATGACGCTGATGGTGTCGCTACTAATGTCAAAAATTTGCGATTTTCCGGTGCCCGTCGCCAGCTATTCCACTAAAGTCTTGTAGCGACATATGCATCAAGTAAATCTTTTTATTTGTCAAGTGACATTATCTTGTGATTATATGTTCAGCTATATAAAGACGGGTTGCTAAATTAACAATATGTCATTCAATTTTTTTCAAGGATAACAAATTCACAATCTCTCTATTCTCTTAATGAAAAAGCCATACTTGTTACGATCTTACGATGCTGTAAACCAAAAGCGATCTGGATCCTACATAGGATCTTTGATAGCTTAAGATCTTATAAGATCCCGGTCTTAATCATATGATCTTAAGATCTAATCTGATCTAATCTTACTTTTCTCTAACCACAAACTAAAAACGACCAATTTATGGATTGTGTTTTGTAGAATTTAAAATATAACATGTTAATCTTCTTAAACATTTCATAATTATAATTTAAGACAACATTTCTGAAACATTCATATAATTTTGTGTTTATGATATATGATAATTGTTAGAAACCGGTATAGGGTGTGTGATGATAATCTTAGATTTCTTGCTTGAATCGTGTTGGTTTAATTTTCGTATAAAGTATTTCGACCCAATTTGTGCTTGGGGTATCACGAAATTTTTACGAGGATAATTCAAGAAGAACACTTTAATTCTAGGCACTAGAGATTAAAGCAAGAACATAGAGGAATTGTATGATTCTTCGTATGTTAAATGAGACAAGATATGTTCTTTTATATTAACAAAACAGTTAGACAGTTATAGCAGTTAAAGTCGGTTAAAGTTGGTTAATTTCCCAACAGTCATGACTTTTCACCAACAGACATGTTGGCTGGGTTTTGGCGGGAAAATAAGGTAATTTCCTTAATACCGATTCATGAAAATTGTTTTGGTTTTGCAGCAAGGGGATCTGCCTTAACCCTCGTTTTTCTGTCATGGTCGAGTTCATATTAGCTCAACGAGTGTGAACTTTACACTTTCATAACTCCTATCCGAGCCGAATATGAAATCTCATCCATCTCTAGTAAATCGCCATTACCTAAAATAGTTGATGACACTAAAATCACCAACAAATCCCCCCTATTCTGCTTCTTTACTAGCAGTAGCCAATGCTACAAACTCAGACTCCATAGTAGAACTAGTGATGCATGTTTGCTTCTTGGAAGCCATTAAAATAGCACCTCCCCTAAGTAGGAACACCCATCCACTAGTAGAAGATGAATCTTCAACATGATTTATCCAGCTAGCATCTGAATATCCTTCTAACACTAAAGGATATCCAACATATGATAAGCCATAATTCATAGTACCCTTCAAGTACTTAAATTCCCTTGTTATTGTATGCCAATGATGTCTACTAGGATTACTAGTAAACCTGCTCAATCTACCAACTGCATAAGCAATATCAGGTCTAGTGCTCGTCATAGCATACATTAAACAGCCAATGGCTCTTGAGTATTCAAGCTGATCCACAGGTTTACCTGTATTTGGCATAAGCTTTTCTACCGGATCCATGGGAGTACTCACTGGAGAACAATATTCACGATTGAATTTCTTGAGTATTTTCTCAATATAGTGAGATTGTGTAATTACAATCATTTTATTCTCACGTTTAATCTTAATACCAAGAATAACGTCTGCTTCTCCCATATCCTTCATAGAAAACTTTGATGACAAAAATTCTTAGTTTTATCAACTTGATTTTGGTCAGTGCCAAATATCATACCTTGTACATCAATTCATTAGACAACAAAATTTATAAATCCCTTTTTAGAGCCATCAATGTGCCAATATACACATTGTCGCATTGCGTTTAGGAGAAAAACCATTAGACAACACAATACCTCATCCAACTTTGATGCCATGTTTAGGTGCTTTATTTCTAGCCCATACAATGACCTTAACAGCAACTTTTACCATACTTATGCTCTATTACCTGCAGAACAAACCTTTCGGTTGCTTCTTACTCTTCTATTCTCCATATCTCCTTTTTGCTAATAAAATGTTGTTTTTGACATCTATTTGATTTAATTTACTTGATTGTGAATAGCTGCCTAAAGCTAACCAGCTAACAACAATCTAATAGTAGTGATACGAGCAACTGGTGCGTATGTATCGAAATAATCAATCCCTTCCTTTTGTCTAAAGCCTTGGATTACCAATCGAGCTTTAAACTTGTCAATTGTTCCATCGACTTTCATCTTCCTTTTGAAGATCCATTTGCAACCTAAAGGTTTGCAACCAGGGGGTAAATCAGATAAAACTCATGTATTATTTTCCATAATAGAACCAATCACATCATCAATTGCTTCTTTTAAGAAAGCAGAATCACGAGATTGCATAGCCTCATTATAGGTTCTAGGATCCTCCTCAATACTATAACAGTAAGAGTATTGTGATCCAACTTGATCTCTTGATCCCTCAACTAAGTATAGTTGAAAATCAGAACCATATGATTTAGCTTTGCGAACTCTTTTACCTTTACGAGGTTCAGGAATCTCACTTGGTACATCATCAGAATGATCATCCCTTTGAGATTCATCCGAATTTGGTATAATATCCTTTGGTCTAGGTATTGAAGAGAAACGATTCTCATCAAATATTGCATCTCTTGATTCTATTATTGTGTTAATAGAAACGAAGTCATTAGGTTCTATGACATAAAACCTATATGCCTTGGAATGCTCAGCATATCCAACAAAAATGCAATCAATACCCTTTTCACCCAAAGTTTTCCTTTTAGGGTCCGGAAGCCTAACAATGGCTCTACAACCCCAAACCCGTAAAAATGTCAGGTTGGGTCATTTCTTATACCAAAGTTCATATGGGGTAGTCTTGTTCCTTTTATTAGGAACCCTATTCAATAAATAGCAAGCCGTTAACATGGCTTCTCCCCAGAACCCATCACTCAAACCCGAGTAAGATAACATGGAATTAACCATTTCTTTAAGAGCTCTATTTTTCCTTTCAGCCACACCATTTTGTTGTGGTGTGTAAGGAGCCGTAGTTTCATGAATGATTCCTACGGATTGGAAAAATACAGGATCATAATATTCACCACCTCTATCTGTGCGTAAGGTTTTAATCAAGTCATTTTGTTGCAATTCAACTTCTGTTTTATAAATTCTAAATTTATCTAGGGCTTCATCTTTTGCATGTAGCAAGTAAACATAGCAAAACCTAGAGGCATCATCTATAAAAGTTATAACATACTTTTTATTGCCTAAAGATGGTGTTGCATGAAAATCACATAAATCACTATGTATTAATTCAAGTATGACAGATTTTCTTGTTATACTTTTAAATGGTTGTCTAGTGATTTTTGTTAACATGCAAGTACTACACTTTTCTGTATTTTCATCAATAGCAGAAATTAAATCATCTTTAGACATTTCAAGCATTCTTTTATAGTGCACATGTCCTAAACGAGCATGCCATAATGAGGAATTAACAACAGTAGAAAAAGACATATAAACATTCCATTATTATAATAACCAAATCCCACAAATACACCAGACTTCGATAAGATATACTTATCGGATTCATACACTTGTTTGTATCCACACTTATTCAATATAGGACCAGAGATCAAATTCTTACGAAGTTTTGGTACATACAACACATTAAACAAAGTAATAGATTTTCCAGAACTAAATTCCAACACCACACTTCCTTTTCCATGAACAGGAGCGAAATGATCATCACCCATGTAAAGGACAGATCCATCTTCTACTGGTTCATATTTCTTAAACCAGCAACGATCTTTACAAACATGAGTTGTGGCACCAGAATCAATCCACCACGCAATTGCATCAACATGCACATAAAATGCTTTAGAAATTAGTGAAACAGAATATTTAATAAATCTGTTACAAACATGTACTAAATTCTGACCATGGTCTTAGTATTGGTCATTAGACCCTTTTCCCGAACTACTAGCACTTGCGTTATTCTTCTTGTTTCCACTACGGCAATCCCTCTTAAAGTGGCCAGTTTTGCCACACTTCCAACATTCTAATTTAGGTTTCTTGTTGGAACCAGAATCACCGTTGTTATCCTTGAAACCACGTTTCTTTCCTTTGTTTTGTTTTTTGTTTTTATTCTTTTCACCCTCTTCAATCATGTTCACCGAGGGTCCAACAACTTCTTTTCCTTTGCCCTTGTCACTTTCATGTGCCCTTAGAGACTCCTCTATGCGCAAGTGACTACCAAGTTGAACCAAAGACAAATTGTCTTTACCATGTTTCAAAGTATGTTTGAAATCCTTCCAGGAAGGAGGCAACATATCAATTATACTTAAAACAGAAATGGATTCATCCAATCTCAAGCCATGTTGTGTGTATTGTCCAAGGATCCTAAGGAGTTCATTATACTGTTCCATGACCGGTCTAGAATCGACCATTTTGTAATTGTTAAATTACTCACAAGGAATTTCTTACTTGCCATGTACTTCGATTCAAGTGAATCCCACAACTCCATAGCCGATTCAACATTTGTATATACATCAAAGAGAGAATCAAACATACCATTCAATATATGCCCTCGGCATATGTAGTCATCGTTCTCCCACTTTGCCCTTATCCTTATTGCTTCCACTGTTGCATCTTCCATCAATTCCGGCATCGGTGTTGTCAACACATAAACCACCTTCAACGTCGTCAACAAGAAATGCATCTTCTTCTGCCATCGCCTAAAGTCATGCCCCTCAAACTTGTCTAGTTTCCTAAAGTTCGTCGTCATATCCTTCACCGTATTTCCAGCCACGATCACAACAAATACTTTATATGTTTGATAGAAACTGGTATAGGGTGTGTGATGATAATCTTAGATATCTTGCTTGAATCGTGTTGGTTCACTTTCCGTATAAAGTATTTCGACCCAATTTGTGCCTGGGGTATCACGAAATCTTTATGAGGATAATTCAAGAAGAACACTTTAATTCTAGGCACTAGAGATTAAAGCAAGAACAGAGAGGAATTGTATGATTCTTCGTATGTTAAATGAGACCAAATATGTTCTGTTATATTAACAAAACAGTTAGACAGTTATGGCAGTTAAAGTCGGTTAAAGCTGGTTAATTTCCCAACAGTTACGACTTTTCACCAACAGGCATGTTGGTTGGGTTTTGGCGGGAAAATAAGGTAATTTCCTTAATACCGATTCATGAAAATCGTTTAGGTTTTGTAGCAAGGGGCTCTGCCCCTTGACACCACAAGGGGGCGCGCCCCCCTTGACCCCCGCTTTTCTGTCATGGTCGAGTTAATATTAGCTCAACGAATGTGCATTTCACACTTCCTAGACTTGTATCCGAGCCGAATATGAAATCTCATCGATCTCTAGTAAATCGCAATTACCTAAAATAGTTGATGACACTAAAATCACCAACACTAATTTGTGAATTCGTATATTATTACAAACATTATCAAGAAAATGATATTACAATAGGATCTTAAGATCTCGATCTGATCTTACGACCTCGATCTTGCTAAGACGAAAACGATCATGAGTAAGATTCCGATCTTGAAAACCTTGAAAAACTTATAATTTACTTCAAAACACTACGATACATGCCCAAACAATTTTAATTTTCTTTTCATTTTGTCTAACCGTAACCTAACACACACTAAGTTATATTACACCTCTAGTGTTATGTTTTAGTGTGGCTCGAACTCTAAACTCCTTGGGATAGGATTGTAGGAAGACCGTAAGTATAGCTAGATCTTGGTATCGCTAGCTAGATGAAGAACAAATTGCTTACATTTATTTTTTTAGCAAATTGCTTACCTTTCTTACTTGTACAAATTTAAAGAATTCTTTACTCTAAAATTTAAAAAATACCTAAATTTCAATTCAATTACTTTTGAGAAAATATCAAAATTCTTTTCTTGCACGTAAACAGGTTATAAAATAGTATAAAAAGTGCTTTTTATTACTTTAATCTTTCTAACGAACATGGTTTTCTTGAATTCTTTCTAGTAACAAGTCGTAAGTTAGCATAACTCCTCGTGGAAAAAGCGGCTTTTAAGTCGTTGACTGAAGACCAAAACCAAAAGAGTGTGATGAAGAGAGTGCTTTTCCTCGTGAACGAAAAATAAACCACACGCGCTACCACATGTACACGCGCCCCAACTCATCATCATCACGATCATCATGTTCATTCTTTCTAAACAAATGGGGCCTGTTTCCTGCACGTGTGCCCCCCTTTTGTCTTTCATCTTATCATCCATGTAATCTATTATTTTATGGAACAATATCATCCATACAATTTTACTTCGGTCGAAATGTTTTTTTAGTGTATATTTTATATATTTGAATTTCATATTTTGTGATCGTTTATTTTATCAACACTCGTACGGAGTAATTAACAAGAAGGAATAAAATGGTTACAAGAAGCCGGAATTTAAAATTATCATGTATAAAGAGAGAATTGCATATATATACTCATTAAAATTTGCATATATATTAAAAACACAAGTTTTTAATACATGATGTACAATAAAAGTTAAGCATGTTTTTGATATATATGCAAATATGCAAGTTTTAATGAAGATATATGTAACTGTAAATATTAAAAATTTTATTTATTAAAATAGTGCCTAACAATTTAACCGGCAGAACTAATGACAACCTTAGTTTTATCTAATTGCTCGAATGAGCTCTTATGAGTTAGGTTGCTCCCAATGAGAGTGTGAGAGGTGTAAGAAATACAATATAGATATTAATCACACAAAGTATGTTTTAGGTTTAAAGAGATAGATGGGGAAACTTAAAGAGAGAGAGAGAAAGAGACCACCATATGCATAAATGAGATAATAAGTTTCACCACCCTACATCTCCTCCCAAGGCTTCTTTATATAGGGCGATGAGCCTTTCCAAGTTTGCCTAGTTGGGCGATATGGGATAAATTACATAGTAATCACGTAGATAAGGAACTACGATTTAAGACATAAAATAGTCGTAAGTGACCGGCACTTTATAGAATCCTAACAATCTCCTTTTAAGGGGTGTGTTGGTAGAAATATTACGATATTTAATCTATACATTCTCTTCATGTTTTGGCGATGACAAACATGTAACTTATAACACATAACGTAAAGTGCCCAAGTTACTTGTAATCACAAATCATCAATGAATTCATCGTCAACATCTCTCGTTTTTTTTTTTTTTGTTTTTTTTTTGTTTCGTTTTTTTTTTTTTTTTTATTTTTTTTTTTTTTGGTTGGTTGTGTTTTCTGGGTTTTTTTTTTTTTTTTTTGTGTTTTTCGTGTCTTTTTTTGTTTTTTGTTGTTTTTTTTTTTTTTTTTTTTATTGGTTTTTTGGTTTTTTTTTTATTGTTTTTTCTTTTTTTTTGTTTTTTTTGTTTTTTTGGGGTTTTTTTTGATTTTTTTTTCTGTTTTTTTATGTTTTTTTTTATTTTTTTGTTTTTGTTTGGTTTTTTTTCTTCTTTTTTTTTTTTTGGGGTGTTTTTTTTTTTTTTTTTTTTTTTTTTTTATTTTATGGTTTTTTGTTTGACTCTTTGTTTTTTTTTTTTTTTTTTTTGTTTTTTTCTTTTTTTGGCGATGACAAACATGTAACTTATAACACATAACGTAAAGTGCCCAAGCTACTTGTAATCACAAATCATCAATGAATTCATCGTCAACATCTCTCGACGTCTTAAGTATGCTTCAACAACAAATATAAGTTTGCACCCGACGTAAATCACTAAATGTATGAACAAACAAACTTTAAATTTGTTAGATGATCAAAAAAATAATTTTTGTCCTAAACCTTACATTTTTATAAATGTAACAAAATCTTTTTACAAAAATAATTAGACAAAGTATTTTTGTAAATATAAGAAATGTTTTAATTCAAAACAAACATTTGAATTCAAATTTTCACCCTAAAAATGAATTTTTTTGCCTTAGATAAACCTTCCTCGGAAAAAGGACAAAATCAGAGCGTCTAAAAAATGGGCGGCCCCCTTAGCTCATAAGGGCGACCCCCTTATTGATAAGGGGGCCGGCAAAAAATTTTGTTATTTTTTCCCTATAAATAGTGGACTGTTCTCATAAATTTTTCTACCTCTTTGCACACAGTTTTTCTCAGATCTAAAACCTTCTTCCAAACTTTTTTCTTTGATCACTTGTTATAAGTTTGTTTAAATGTGATCCAATCATTCATCCATTCAAGTGCAAGAGAAGAACTCTCATTATCGTCAAGATACGAAGTTATGTAGTTTAGTTAGTGCATTTGTGACATGTCTTACATTCACAATGTATAGATCGAGTCCATGTATTCTAAACTTGTGTAATAGTTAGATCGTGGTGATTATAGAGAGTATAGATAGATCGTGGTGATCGTAGAGAGAATAGATAGATCGGGGTGATCGTGTTAGTATTTAGGTGAAGTGAAGTGTTGATAGTACGGTTAGTATTTTAGTCCTCAAAATACAAAGTGTTTGGTAGATTGGTTCTAGCTAAGATTAGAACTCGACATTTAGCTTAGTGTCGAAAAATATTATAAGCGACGTAGTGTTTTGTTATGTTAGGCCATAAACATAACGAGTTTGGTTGTACCCGAAGAAAAATTCGACATCTATCTTAGTGTCAAAAAATAATGTAAGCAACGTTGTAAGGTTTTTTCCACCGAGAATGGAGCTTGTTGACTAGTGACGTAACTCTCGAGTTGGGTACTGGGGGAGTGGAGTAGGACGAAGAGGAGCTTCATGACCGAACCATTATAAATCATCGTGTCCGTTTTGTACTTTCTTTTACCTTCGCTTTACATCTTTATTTACCTTATCGCCTTACATTTATATTTGCATTAGATCTATATGTGTGTTGATTGTTGCTTATATTGTTTGGATGATGATTGTGTCATAGATAAAAGTTAATATTGTGATTGTGTTTATATTGCTATGACATGTTCTAGTGGATATAGATGTATTATTCACACTTATCATATTGCATCTAACTTGATGGATAATTTGATACAAAATATTTGAAGTTTTTAAATGGAAACGTATTCACCCCTCCCCCTTACGATTTCCACAGGGTGGTCACTCAGGCCTTACAAGTAATCTAGTGTCGTATTTTTTTCGTCGTCCTCCAACAAAGCTTTCCAATCTCCCCAACTGTCTTCGCTCCATCAGAGTCTTTTCAATATTTCGCCTCATCATCTTTGACCTCTCATCATCTTTTGTTGTCCAGACTCGATCCTGTAGACTGGTGTTACCATATCCCAACACATTTTCTCTGATCATCACATTTAGCTTTTCACTAACCTTGTTGAGTGTGCCATCATTGAACTTGTGTACCGCATTATACATCATAAGCATCTTTTAACCATTCTTGTTAAGGTACACTACTCCTTTTGGAGTTCCATTGGTAGTGTATGGCAGCTTGTACTGAATACCATTTGCGAAGAACCTTTGCTTTTCGAGATTCAGCTTCATCGGATAACTTTTAACCCCCGACTGAGCATCTTCTACTCTCTTCTTTATCACAACACTTTAAATGTAGAGAAGTATAGAACTAATCAGATCATACTCAAAATCGCCATCCATATTATGTAGCTTTCCTTGAACCTTCAGAAAACATATCTTCAATGTCATTCAGACTCAACCTTGAGTAATCAGATTCCCTAAACTCATAATCTTTTCCATCTGATCTTTTAACCATAATGTTAGTTAAGAAACCATAACTGTAACTTCAATCAACTACAACCCTCTTAACACTTATGATCTTGTGTCTTGAATACACCTCATGTTTTGACGTGACACCAAGGCTTCCTTTGAAGAACCATTTGCGAGATTCATTCTAATGATGAATGCCTAAAGCTGCATCTCTGTCATACTTTTTAATGCCATTATTTCAGAGATCGGTGATTATCTCCTCAATTCCCTCTTGTTCATACTTTGCAGCATAGTACTTTGACAACAAGAGTGCATATTTCTTTTCTTTTTCCCGTCTATCATGTATTCAAGATCTTTGTTGAAGAAGTATCTGGCTGGTATAGTTTTCTTGCCAAGTGGTCCTTCCAATGGTAGCGGCTTGATCAGTTTAGTATAGAATGTGTTTCCTTCGGGATTGGCCCAGTCTATCTTGTTTGGCATAGCTAGATGAATCTACTCCATATTATACTCCAACTCGATGCTATTACTGAAACGACTCTTCAATAACTCAAATCTAGCTCCTCTGAGATCTGCTTTGGTAAGCTTTTTCTTTTTGAGTATTTCCTTGAGCTTCTTTGCAAACATTATCATTGAGCCTTCTTGAATCTTATCTTCTTCTAGGTCTTTAGTAGCATCAACAAAATCATTTAACCAAGTATACTCAGGTGTATTGTCATCATCAACCTTATTTTTCTTCTTTTGTTGGGTGAACCAATATGAATACTTGCCACAAATTATTCTGTTGGTGCTTCATTATCTTGTGGTTGATCAACATGAGCTTCATAATTTGATAATTTAGTTAGAGCTTTGTCATTCTTTAATGAAGATTCACCAACATTCTTTCGCCTTCTCTTTTTCTTCTCCCCCTTATGATTTTCAGGAGGATCCTGATCATCGTGAGAACGCTTCTTAAGAATTGGCTTTTGAGTTGGTTCACCTCTTGCTCCATTTCATCAATTGCCATGGAATTCATCAAAGCATTGTATAACTCAAGATGATGTTCATGAGAGTCATAAGAGAGGCTTTTAACATCATGTTGTGAAGCTTGACTTTCATTTCATATTCAGTGAGGTTGTCAGATGTTGTTTTTGCAAATTTTTGCTATAATTTTGTAAATTTATAACCTAAAAACTAAAGCTAATAAGTAAAACTTTAATATTTTGTATCGATTCAATTGAACGTAATATAATTATGTGATCATACAACCCTACATATTAAATATATGAAAAAAAACATATGTATAGAATCAGGTTGACTCGGCGGTTCAACCGGCTACTAAACTGGGTCAATTAAAAAACCGGATTTTAAAACATTGAATTTTTAAAACTTTTAAAAATAAAAAGTAACAAATACTTTGTAAAGAGTAGAAATAGATATATGTGATGTGGAAAACTAGAAGGGGGGAGGGGGTTGAATAGTTTTACCGATTAAATTTAAGTTTCAAAATTGTAGATCCTGTTTATGTGAAGTTAATAATATTGATTTGATCTACGTAATAAGAAATAAATAATAAGCACAAGTAAAATAAGGATAGAGTTAGAAGAGATAGAACCGTGACACAAGTATTTATAGTGGTTCAGCACAAAGGACACCTTCATTGCCCTACTCCACTCCTCGTGTTTCCAACTCGAGAGTTGATGACATCAAATAACTTCACTTTTATAGCATTATTTATCCCATGTAAATTGCCCATTTTGTATAATTATTGCAACAATTGGTACTTAATCGTTTATATTTGAGATTTGCAGTAATTATGGGGTAATTTATGAAGATTAGCTAAAAGGCACGCATTTTGGAGCTTAAACAAAGACATATGAAGAATATTATTCTGACATATTATACGCCGTATCCATCAAGGAAGATACGGCGTATCTGTGTCTACACTTCACAAGAAACCATGGAGAACTAAAGACTTATACGCCGTATCCAGGAAGTTCCATACGTCGTATTCTATTTAGAGTATTTAAAGATCCTAGAAGATATTAAACGTGGTCCATACTCCAAGAAAACTCCCAATATGCCGTATTGACCTCGACCAATATAGCGTATCGAAGAAATTCCAGACACTATAAATAGAAGACCTAAAAACAAGTTTTAGGTGTGCTTGATCATATTTACGATACCATAACCAGAAAAGTCGATTTTCAAAAGACAAAAAGAGCAAAGAAGGTCTCGCAATGCGCTTAATACCATAAGAAACACCTTGTAATTCTCATACTCTTAATAATCGTTCAATTTTTAGTATATTCGTGTAACTCGGTTAGGGTTTACATTGTTGTTCATTATTATGTTGTTATACATTACAATGGTTATGGGATAATACCCTTGGGGTATTAGCCATGATTATGATAAATTAATGTTGGTTTCTTTATATCGATTGCTTAATTTATCGTTGATGTGATTATGTTTATCAATTATTACTTGTCTATATGCTTAAGTTATCGACCTTATCATTCAATGGGCTCTAGTGATACCGATCAAGTTAGCTAGATACCGGGATGGCTCTCCATATTGCAATTTATATATCTAGAATCATAGGATCACAAATATTGACCTTTCTTTACCATTGTTTTAGTGAACAAGTTGGACTAGCAGGTGACTTGGGATCAACAAATAACATTCTGATTCCTTTAGTAAAGACTCAGACAGTGGACTACTAGAATATAAAAGCGAGTTAAGCAGTAAGGTGGGTAAAGATACTAATGGTCGTAGGGTTTAATAAGATCACCAATATTAATCTCCTAAGATAGACTATAATCAGAGAATAGGACGCTTTATGCGGATGCGTTTAAATGTGACAGAATTCACGTGTTCTAGGTTCAGGAAAAGTACCTTAGAATTAGGAAAGATATACCCCTCGAAATAAGGATCATTCAGTGCACTAAATAAACAATACCAAGTTTTTTATTTGATTAATCATTGGTTAATACAGTTTCGTCATAATTAGCTTGACCACTCTTCTATCTTTTAATTATTGTCGTGTCTGGTTTTGATGCTGGAAGTTAGATTTAAGTTAACCCAAAACTGTAGCAGTCTCTCAAATAAAACCCCCATATTTGTTAGTTAGGATTTAGCATAGGTTTAACTTAGAATTAACATAGATTAACATAGATTAGATCTAACATAGACAACTAAAATACTGATAGACTTAGGAATTACGTTCTCGCTCTTAGTGATCGACACCCTACTTACCAACGAAGCTACAACTGATCGGGTACACTGCCCGTTAGTGTTGTTTTTAGGTATAGTCAGCAAAATATTAATGTAAAATTTGATAATAAATAATACCTACACACAACGACACATCAAGTTTTTGGCGTCGTTGCTGGGGAGTGAAGTTGTTTAATTCTTTCCTTTATTGGTATTTTAGTTTAGTTTTAGCGTAATTTAGATTACTTTAAATTTCGTGTTCTTAGTTTAGTTTTTGTGTATGCTTTATTTTTTTTGTTTGACTTTTTTTCATTGTATATTTTGCATATTTATGTGTTTGTGTATTTTTCTGCATTGTTAAAGTCTGCTGTAATTTTGTGAGTCGAAAACTTAATACGGCGTAATCATCTTTTTTGATATGGCGTATAAATTTTTTCTAAAACCAATACAACATATTCGACTTTAACATCAATACGGCGTATTCAGTTTACTGAATACGACATATTTATCCATTTGACCTTTTTCTTTCGTAGCAAATTCATTACAGGAAATGGACGACCCTAACATCACCATGGAAGAGTACATTCAACTTATGGCTGATAAAGCTCATAAGAAAGGTCAGATATTTGATTGGGAAACTGCTACGTACGGTAAGATTTATGATGATATTGACCTTTTCAAAGATTTTAAAGGAGATTTCCCAGCTATCGTATATAATGATGCATTGGCATCTGACCCGGAAGACTCGTCTGAACCCACTGTAAGTCCTCATAACCTAATTAAAGATGATTTTGACTTTACAATATCATTTTTCGAATCCGATGATGAAGATTACACATTTATATACGACAAAATTCATCTTCTTATAAGTTAATTTTTGTCAATGATTTAAAAGCGAATACGGGCAATGATATTGATGAAATCAATGTCAAATTACCCTCGGAGGACATTTCTATCAAAACATTAGATAGTGTTATCAATGTTAATGTTGACACTTATTCCCAAGAGTTTGATAAAACCATTGAAACAAATCATGACACGCCAGGTAAATCTTTTTGTGGAAACCGTAGAGGGGGGTGAATACGTTTCCTTTTAAAAACTTTAAATCTTTTGTATCAATTATTAAATCACTCTCTGTCGGCGGTCCCATAAATATATGGGGGCCGCCTAGTACATCAGGGGGCCGCCCTATTTAAAGGGACCGCCTCCAGAAGAGGTTTTCGGACTAGATCATTTGTATCAAATCACCAATCAAGTTTGACGCAATATGAGAAGTGTCGATAATGGATTTACAATAACTAGTGCATATTCTACCAATATATCCACACTCACAATGTTTACTATAAAGAGCTACACAACCATGACTAATACAACATACAACAATTCATACAATCATAAGCACAATGCAAGTGTAATAGTAAAGCGATAAATGTAAAGACATAAGTAAAGAGAAAGGTAAAAGAAAATGCAAACCGACACGATGATTTATAGTGGTTCGGTCACGAAGCTCCTCTTCGCCCTACTCCACTCCTCGAGTATCCAACTCGAGAGTTACTTCACTAATCAACAAGCTCCCTTTCGGCGGAGAAAACCTTATACCAATGCTTACATTATTTTCCGACACTAAGCTAGATGTCGAGTCCTTCTTCGGGTACAACCAAACCCATTATGTTTTATGGCCCAACATAACAAACCTTGTATTTTATGGCCTAAACACATAAACCGCGTCGCTTACATTATTTTCCGACACTAAGCTAGATGTCGAGTCCTAATCTTAGCTAGAACCAATCTACCACTACACTAATGTATTTTAAGGCCCAAAATACTAACCAACCCACAATAAACCCATCCAAATATATACATCATTTGGATCTACACACTACTAAAGATTGGAAGACATGGACTCGATCTATATGTAACAAATGTTACAAATGGACTAACTAGACTACATAACTTTGGATCTTGAAGATGACCGAAGTTCTTCTCTTGCACTTGAGGGAAGAAGGAAAGAGTAGAAGATTGGATCACATTTAAACAAGATTAAACAAGTTAAATGATCAAAGATTTAGAGAGATTTAGTGAGATCTAGAGAGAGAAAGAACTAAGAGAAATTCATGCAAAAAGGGTTGTAAAAATAGTTGGAAGTGACCCACTATTTATAGGAGCTAAAAAAAAGCCTGTCAGGAAACGACGGTCCCAGATATATTAGGGGGCCGCCGGATAATTAAGGGGGCCGCCGGCCTATTTAAGGGACCGCCCCGACAGACGCTTCTATTTTTGTCTTTTTGTGGTGACAAACTTGTCTGGTGAAAGTGACACATGTTTTGGGGGGAAAATGGCTAGATTTGAATTTTGAAATAATTACTACATAAAATATTTCTTTATAATTCATAAATAATTTGTCTAATTAATTTTTGAGAAATTGTTTTGTTACACTTATAAAAATGTAATGTTTAAGACATAAATTTATTTCTTTAATCATCCTACAAGTTTAATGTTGTTTGTACATACCTTGTGTGATTTACGTCGGGTGCAAACAAATGTCAGTGTTGATGTAGACTTGAGACGTCGAGAGATGTGGATGCGAGTATGCATTGATAATTTGTGATTACGAGTAACTTGCGCACTTTACGTTACATATTACAAGTCACATGTTTGTCATCACCAAAACATAAAGAGATTATATAGATTAAATATCTTAATATTTGCACTAACAATCTCCTCCTTTTTGATGATGACAAACTATGTAAACTATAACACATATTAAAGTTTAAAAGTTACTCGTTTACACTCTCTTATCCCCTTTTTGTCAAAGCAAAAAGGTATTATGTGGATATGAGAAGATGGTATGTGCTCCGGGTATATAAGTTAGAGGAATGAGAAGAAGATAGGTGATCCGAGTATATAGGTTTGAGGAGAGGATAAAATAAAGGTGAAGGTGATTGCTTGTTTCTTGGATAGTTTAGAAAAGGTCATAGGAGGTGAGAAGTAGGAAAGACAAGAGGATAGGTACTTCGAGTGTATAGGTTGAAGGAATGAAGAAAAGGTAGGTGATCCAAGTATATTTGTTGGAGGAATAAGAAGAAAGCAAAATAAGGTTGAGGTGCTTTTGAAGTGGATAAGGTGAAGTATTTTGAGTATGAATGAGCCCCTCATCATATTTTACAATCCCCGAACCTATATTCCTATAAAGGTGAGCTTGCATCATCCCAGTGAAGTCTTCTATCATCATAGTTTAACCAACTTCCATGTTGTTTACCCACATATCTCCTATCTCCCCCTTGCTCATTATGTCCTCATGATAATTACATTCCTTGTATATTGACTATAACAGATCCATAAATAAATTACCATCGATACTTGAGAAGTTTGATGCAATTTAAAAGAGTAGAATGCTTGCAAGTGCTCCCCCTTGGTGTGCGTTCCCCCTTGATTGGGGCACCAAGGAATCAAGATATTGTTGTGCTACAAAACAAAGTTAGTAGACAAGTGCACATATACATATAGCAAAACATTCAGCGGTGAAACTAACAATTGCAGTTTCTAGGTTTTATTAATCTAGGTATGGCACTTTAAAGAAAGTTAGAAGTTTGGACACATGCGAACATATATTTTAAAACAATAATCTAAATGATATAATTAAAAGACCTCAAGACGTAGTTTACGGATAATATCTAACCGATTTTAATAAACAAGAATGGGATTCGTTTATTGATTGACTAAAAATATTATGAGAATGACCTTTTAAAGTAGACGAGAATGTGATACTAATATCTTGGCCAAAATATTCAATATATATATAAATAAAATACTAAATATAATATATAGTATAATATATAGTATATATATATATGATAATATATACTTTTAAAGGAGGAATAAAAAGAAAAATAAGACAAGGATGGAGACGGTGTGCTCTTGGATGTGAATGAAAATGATTCCATAGAGCCAAAAAGTGGGAAAGTATGATCATACAAAGAAAAGGACCGTGTTGACGAAGAGGTGATAGAAAAAGAAATTGATATATCAGATTGCACTAAAATTTGAGTGCATGATGTCCCATTGAAAAAAAATTAATGATTGGGAATTTAAAGGTTGTTTGGTGTTTTGTTGGTTGACAATGTTGAGGAACAAAGGTGGGATGTGAAATGAGGTATTTCTTTCATGGTGGAAGAATAAAGAATGAGACTCAACAATGTGGTGACTCAATAACAATTGAAATTGAATATCTCTTTAATGTTCTTCACTTTTTTAAAAGTGGAAAAGTTAAGCGAAGGAGTAAACATGCATTAGCCAAATTACTCAAATATTTCGATGAAATAATTAAGTTAGGAGAGGTATAGGAGGAATTTTAAAAGGTAACAATACAATTAAAAGAAGAAGAAACGTTAGACGTAAAGGAAACATTTAGAGAAGATCAGAACTTATAGGAAGTGAAAAGGAACGTATTAAAAGTTGTTAGCCTTTATTTTATTCAGTCAGAACAAAATGTTATCGGTTTTTGTATTGTAAATAAAGGCTATTCGATTCAACTGGCTTGGACAGTAAATCTAATATTGGTCCAGTGTTTGGGCTTAAGCCAAGTTCGCCAAGAGCCCTGGCCCAAGTAGAAAAAGCCCACACCAACTAAGATGGCTTAGGGGTATAAAAGAAACCCTCTCCACACATGAAGAGGGTGTTGGTTACATTTGTTCACTTGTAATCCACCAATTCTCTCTCAAAATATAACTTTCCAAGTTCTTTTCTTCTCTCTCTTTTTCTTTCTTCTATCCGACTTATATAGGGATTATTTGGGTTTGCTTATTGTTGTGAAAGGATAATATTTAGGGATAACATGTGGTATCACTCGCCAATGGGTGTTTAGTGTTTGATTTTTGTGGTTTAGATAAGCAAACCGTGGCTTATTTTTCTTAATAAGCCCACGGATCAAAAAGCTTAGAGCTTATTGGTTTGTAAAGCTTATTCTCTCTTTGTTCTTCATGATTCTTCACCTTATCTAGTTATCATTTAATGAATTAGATAAGCTCTAAGGTTGTTTGTTTTTAAGATTATTAATTTTGGCTTATTTTTCTTCTTAGTTTTACAACTTTTAGTTGCTTATTTCGAGCTTATTCCTAGCTTATTTAGAGCTTATTTCGAACTTTTAGAGGAAGCTTATTAACTTTTCTAGTTGTCCTAACCAGTTCAAAACTAGGGACATAGATCCAAAATTTTAGCTTACAAAGATTAGGACATCTTGTTTGGTAGTATAAGTGGTCCTCACAAGATAGTGACATCAAGCGGAATATGTACGTTTAGCCAAGCGGAATATGTAAATTTGATTTTCAAGCGAAATATGAAGGTTTAAATATCAAGAGAAATATGCAGCTCTAAGTCGAAGCGAAACATGTTGACAATGTTAAGCGAAATGTGTTAGACGCTGAAGCGAAATATGCAGGTTTAAGACGAAGCGAAATATGTTGAATGTTTAAGCGAAATATGCATGTTTAACTGCCAAGCAAAATATGTTATGGACAAGCGAAATATGACAGTTACTTGCCAAGCGAAATATGTTATGGACAAGCAAAATATGACAGTTACTTACCAAGCGAAATGTGTTTAGAAGTTTAAGCGAAACATGCAACTTTCATTTTTCAAGCGAAACATGCAATCCCTCAAGCGAAATATGTCAATTTTAATTTTACGGTTTTTCTATTGATTTTCTAAAATCCCGACAAGTAAACTTTTTTCTTCTTGGTTTTAATCATAGAGTTGTAAAATCCCGTGGAGTTAATTGCATTCTCTCTCACCAAAACACAATCAACACTTCATAACACTTAAGATCCGATATCCATTCACAACTTCATAAAAATGTCAAATTCAAATATTAATTTGCAAACTCAATCATCGAACGCTCTTCATAATGCTAGCATGGAAGCGGGTAGAAAAGATCGTCCACCAATGTTAGCACCGAGTAATTACGTTCAGTGGAAATCCATAATCAAGAGATACATTAACACCAAACCTAACAGTGAACTCATCCACTATTGCCTCCAAAATCCACCATACACGTATCAATGGGCTTAGAAGACAGTTCCAGTTGCTGACGGTAGTTCTGAAACAACTACCGAAAGGTATATGGAGAACTATAAGAATGTTTCACAAGACATACGCGATCAACTGAATGCCGAAGCTGAAGCTGTTCAGATCATTCTCACAGGGATAGATAACGATGTCTACTCCACAGTTGATGCTTGTACGAATGCATGTGAAATATGGAAAGCCATTGAAAGGTTGAAACAAGGTGAATCAATCAATGTTCAAGATCTTGAAACCAATTTATATTAGGAGTTTGGAAAATTCACATTACGGGATGGTGAATCACTTGAATCGTATTATTACTTACGGTTTTACAAGATGATGAATGAGCTTGTCAGAAATCAGTGTCATGTTACAAATCATCAAGTGAATGTCCAGTTCTTACTTCAACTACAACCAGAATGGCAAAGGTTTGTGACACTTGTTAAGCAGAGTCAAGAGCTGAAGACTGTATCCTATCACAAACTTTATGACATCCTTAAGCAACACCATAATAAAGTCAATGAGATAAGAGCTGAAAGACTAGCACGTACTGCTAACCCACTTACACTTGTTGCTCAATAACAACCAGTTTACCCTCATCAAAACCATCCTACTCAAAACACTCAATATTCCTCCACCAGATCACAACAATCTACCAGAAATAGCGGAAAAGCAATTGTTACCTCTTCTGCTCCTA